>BJBW01001015.1:323964-373753 GCA_004320125.1 Scolopax mira
CAGAACACCCATGGAGCACGCACGGCAGGAGCTGACCCGCAGGATAATAGGGATGCATACTGAATGAATTGGAAGTAACACCTGGCCTTTGTCTGGAAAATTACCATTTTTTAGGCCAATCTTCAAAGCTGAACATTTCTTTAGGACTCTGGAGCCATTGAGGAGGCAGACAAAAGGAAGAGAGTCACGGAGAGACATGTAAAAGCTGTAGACCCAGCAGAAAGGGCGGTAGGGTACGCAAGAAGGCGGGGGGGGGGGAACAGGAGTTAAACCCTCAGTGTGAAATTCCAGGTCTTCCTGTGTAGATCAGTTTTTCCAAGGGTGAAAGGAAAATGAATTTCCCAATGCATTTAAGTGATTTCATTACACAATTACGTGCTTGCCTAAACTTTAGCCACATACTGTTACTCATCCTTGCAAGTAATCAGTTTTTGGTCTGTTTTACAACATGTACTTAGTTTAAACATGAAATACGTTCATGTCTGTGTCTGCAGAGACACATTCATCAGACATTTTGGACTGTTTCTCATTCTAGACTTAGGGATTGCATCTTTTCTGGATAAATATATGTACCATAGAGGAAGAATGCTTTATCTTTAGAAACAGCCAAGATACATTTACTATATATATCTAACTGACAGAAAATTCCACTCTTCTAGATTAGCACTCAAGTTTCCAAACAGTTGCTCAACTCATTACACTCAGGTGCAAGAGAAACTGTTGCACAGTTCAACTGGAGGGGTGTATGCAGAATACTTGGCAGTTGCATTCTCACAGATATCTCTCTCTAGTCTGAGAATGATCCATCATAACATGAGTAGCTTGAAGTTGGTAGAATGATGCAAAGGCTTAAAATTTCACACTTTCTCAAAATACTTACTTTTTTGGATCAGTCTCTTGTGAATAATTGGGCCTGCAGCTTCTCATAATTTTGTGGGGGGTGATCAGGTCATAAAAATGAGAATGTCATCTTTGTAAAGACTTAGCAGTCACAAACTGCAAGCTGGTCATCAGCTTAATTGCTTGTCATCCTTTCCTAAATCAGATTAGTCACAAATGATTATCAATTAAGCCCTAAAATCCTGATGTAGTTTGAAAATATACAAGTTTTTTATGAAGGTTATTCTGCAGGCCCAATAAAAAAAAAAATCACGATAGCTTTTAATATATCTGATGCCACTGCCTAGCAGCTAAGAGAAAACATCAGGGAGAATTTCTGTGTAAAGTTACAATCTTTTCGAGAGCAAGTCAGCTAGCTGACCTACAGTGCTAGAACCTGCTGTCATTGCCAGCAGCCACCCTCAATATTTTTACCTTGTTTTGTCTTTACAACCTCACTGCTCTGTGCCAGCTATGAGTATTTTGGGTAAATTATGCAGTTTTGATTTGCACAGGCAGGGGAAAATCCATCTCATTTGCTGGTGGCACCAAGTCTACCCAGTCTGAGATTCTCTGGGCAGTTTGAGTTTGGTGTGGGCTGTAGAAGTTATATCAGCCTCCAGGTTGGCCCAATAGTCTCAGAAAATCTCTACGAGAATTTAATGAACAACAGGGTGCTATTGTCCTAGGAGAGCAAGCCTGTGCATAGGTATTTACTCAACAAAAATATTTTTGAGTCTGGTACAAAGCAAGGAACTCAAGCCACAGTTAACATCCCAGTGACATGCCACATTAAATTTGGCATATGTGACTCCTCGCTTGCTATGCAGTGTTAGTCACATCTGTGTGTTACACCTTTGCAGCCATACTTCTTGAGACACAAAGAATATAACATGTCTTAGTGCATAACAGGTTCAGATGTATAATATGTCTTGGCTGAAGAAATAATTTTTAGTTTAGGTTTCTGTTAATCTATCTCTTCTACTATCAGAATTGATTTTTCTCCATATTAGTCTCTCAGTCCATAATTAAAGGAGCAAATCTGTCTATTTATTTTCTGAGCACCTGTTTCCTGTTTTGAAATGAAGGGTAAGAAACAGTGTATATTTTTTTCCTGAGGGGAAAATCCTTTACTCCTAGAGCACAAATAAGGTTGTTTATATTTGCCTCAAGTGCCAGAACTTAACATACTTATACTCTAGTTATCCAGCTGACATTCTGTATTTATTAGATTTTTAGTACAGTATGTGGCATTATACTCAATGCACTATTGACAAAAGCACTTGGATCACACACTATTTATTTAATTTGCTACACTGACTCTCATTTAGTTAACTTAATACATACACTGTGTTTTCCTGGCACATTCAGATACATTATTCAGAAAGGGCACATGGACTGCACAACAAACCACTCTAATGTCTAAGTTATGTCAAAGCCTTTCTGTAAACTGTTGATCATTAACCTATTCTCTGCTGCAAACTGAGCTTGCTACACATGTGTTGGGCAGTAATTTGTGAAGTTTGGCCATAGTTATACAGGATTTTTAATGTCTGCTAGAGTCATAACACAAGAAGCATTTTATTGTAACCTGCAGGCACCATAAATACTAAATCTCCTACATTTTTATAACCAGTTATATCAAAGGCAATCTGATTGTCACTCTTTTGCACATAGGATTCTCCCGTTAGTAAGCAGTCTTATATTACAGGCATAAAACACTGTTAAGCATTTTAGCTCCGCCAGACTAGCTGCAGCTGTGTCACATTTGTGTTTCCTTATTTTATGTGTGCCAGTTATCTAGATTAAAGTTGGAATAGCATAGCACTCCACTAGATGACAGGCTTGGTTTAAAGCCAGACCACTTAGTGACGCTTATCAAACAATTTTCAGCTACATACAGTAGCATAATTCAAAAACCTGAGAAGACTCTAAATTATCAGGCATGCCATGAGAGATCATTTCTTTTTTTTTTTTTATTGGAAGATTAAAATGGTCCCCTTGCAAATACGTGGAGTCTCCCTAGTCAGAAGCATCAGTGAAATAATCTGATTTCATTTTTTCTACTCAGTTTTGAATGAGTGTATGACCCTCATGGTTTTGGACACACACAATCTTACCCAGTCATCTGGAGTCCAAGATGGAGAACTTATCAAATCAGTGGCCCATGAACTTCAGAAAATCCTGCTTTCAAAAGCTCATTTTTCTATTCTTGTTTCTTATGCTCATTTAGTCTTTCCTTGCTTGGTTGTGGTTTCTAAGCTATTAATGACTGATTCAACTCCAACTGAGGGACTGCCTTAAGGCAGCTATGCATTAATTTGCAACCTGCTTAGATACAAGGTCTCTTGAGCTTCCCACAGGTTAAGGTGGGACAACCTGTGCTTATACATCACCACGTGTATTTGCAGGAAGAGTGTGATTGCTGTTGTGACTCATCCTTGAGATAGAATGCCTCCTGACAGGCAGAGGGGGACTTATTCCTGTACACTGCTCAGTGTTTAGACTGATATCGTGACTGGCCTTCTGGATAGAAAGGAAAACCTGGTTTCACCATCCAATGCCCCTCATTATCTGTTCCAAGGACCTTCTTCAAAGCAAAGAAAAGCAAATGCAGTAAGTTATGTGGAAGGTAGACTGTAACCTCGCTCTAAACCTACAGGTTTACCTATTGCTGCTGTGGGAAAGAAATCAAGAACTGTGTCCTATACAGACAAAGATGCCAACAGCCTTACTGCATCACTGCCACCTCTGTCACAGCTTGGGGTGGATGCAGGGACCCAAGTTGCACTTACAGCTGATTTCTTGCACATTGGGGAATGACAGTTAACTTGTATTAACTTCAGAGAGAGAGAAGACTCATTGCCTGTTCCTACTGAAGGAGAGGGAGAGAAACTGGGCTGCCCACTTGCTTTGCCAACATCATGATTTGAAAGAGAAAGCTCTGAGTTAGCAACCTCATACCTCTTCACTCTTTTTGAGTGTAATACCTCTTCTGCTGTATTGTAGTTTTTAATAAAGAAGCTATAAACAGCAGCAAATCATCTAGCATTTAGTAAAACACCATAAATGAATGGAGTTAAGAAATACCAGGTAACTTGAGCATCTGTAGCAACAAGGTTACAGCTGAAACCTTCCTGTGATAAAAGCAAAGAAGAAAAAATGCATTTTGATGCTTAGAAAGGTTAAAGAGTTAATGGTGTGATCTTTTCAAAGTCTGATTCATTCATTACTCTCTTCTCAGAACAAAAAGAAAAACATGCTCACCTGTCCTTTACACTTACATTGTGTGCATTTATATTCGAACGACTATTCAAAATGTACTGCACACTTCCCTTAGCAATATCTATCAGTGTTTAAATATTACAGGCTTGATTGTTCACTTACTAGAGTCAGTGGAAATTTTCCCACTGATATCAGTGACAGCAGAATCTGGCCCCTAACTTTTAGAGGATTGAAGCCATCCTTAGAACAGCATAAGCTCTACTCTCTACTTTCTTTGATGACTTCTAACATTCTTTTGATGTGGACTCCAAAAAAGACATTTTCCTCTTTGGATATATGTGTTTTAAAAGATGAAAAACATTGAATAGCAGAGTAAGAGCATTTTGTGTTTCAGGCCACAATCCCATTTAAACCAAAACTTGCTAATAGCTATTAGATGAAAGAGAAGAAAATGTAGAAAAGTAAAAATGTTGGGCAAGCAAAATAAATAGCAACTAAACAGACACTCTTCAAGTTCATGGAAATATCATACTGTTTGGATCATAAGTGTAGACGTATGTGATATGCACTGGCATACATAAAAATGTCATTTACGCTCTGGTGTCTGTCTAGGACTATGAGCAGGATATTCAAGCAGAGGTCTTTTTGTGAGCCTCTTGCTTCTGCTTCTCTGCACTCTGCAGAAAGATTAGTTAAGAAAAATGGATAGGGAGGTAAATGTCATTTATAAGTACAGAAACCCTGTGCCCTGGCATGCTGATGGTGGAGGGAGGGGTAGAGGCATGTCAGGATTAGATTTGCTTAGCGTTCACTCCCTCAGTGCTATGATGAGAATAAACTCTGATGAAGTCTACATTAAAAAAATAAACCCTAGAGAATAAACCTGGCAAGAGAATTGTGGAAGATGCCTGTCAGTCCAGCAAGAGGCTGAGCAGTCACGGCTCCGATTGACTTCATGGAATATAGTTGACGGTACAGTCAATGGAATGTAATCACATTGTTTAATGTAGTATGCTAGAAAGATGCTCCCATGTTACAATGATATGTGTAGTGTAAAAGCTGGGAAAGAATAGAATAGGATTGAAAAGAACAGAAAAGAGTAGAACATAAGAAAGTAAAATTTCCTTTCAGAGACTGGGGGTTTGGCAGCTCTAAACTGACTTGAATTGCCTATTTATTTTATTTTTTTCTATCTTAGTGATTAATTATGATCAAATATTCTTTAAGAGCTGTGACATCTGCTAAATGTAATTACTTTCTCTTCCATGTGTAAATCAAGTTCTTTCTTAAAAAAAGAAGCAGTTTATACTTAAATTAAATACTTTTATCTGCAATTTGCAAGTTAAGGTGTATGTAGAGCCTGTGGCTATACTACAGGCTCAGTTGTGCCTTCTAGGCACAGCGTTAATTAAAGGGTGTTGTGGATTCGTACCACTCTGAGGGGAACTCTGGAAGGGATTATACCTTAGAGAGGCACAATGCCTCCAATGCACCACAGCGTGTAAGTAAAATGCACACACAGAGCACCACACGTGCTAATGTTCCTCAGGATCTCTGGGGGCCCACCTCCTTCCCACACCTCATCCACTTTGCTGGGGCTCACTCCTAGGGGGTACCAGGAAGGTGCAGTCCTGGCACTCCTGACCAATTCCTGCACACCAAGGGAGAGGTGGTGCTGACATCCTTATCCTTGCTGATAACTATTCAAAGGCTGGATACAATCTGGTCAAGGATAAACAGAAATTGCCAAGTGTCATTCCCTAGATATACTTTCTCTTTTTACTCAGTGACAGGTCTTTTAAAGTCTGACAGTGTGCATGATGCCTGACAGCTTCTTACATCTTACCTGAGCCCATCCTACATAGCTGATTTTGAATAATTCTATATCCAGTGTCTGATTTTGTTCTCCTTGATATTTTTCATCAGGGATGATTTTTCCCTGGGGTATCTCTCTTGACACCAATGAAGTTTTATATATGATTTACCCCTGTGCAAATAAGATCTGCATCAGACCCATAGACCTTTGGTTTAAAATATTAACGGTATCCAAAGGACATATTCCAATCTCTATGTAAATAATGCTTGTGATTAATTTAATGCACATTTAAAGGTTTTTCAAGGCTGTATTACTCACTGGATTAAATGCATGTTTGGGTAGTATATTATTGTTATTGTACATCCAATAGATCTAATTCAGCCCAGGGTGATTTTTTATGACCAAGTAATAGACCACTGAAAATAGGATTTATTATAGAAATGCCAAGACACTCTTATTTATAGTATAATAGTACAAATTGCCACTATAATAAATACTCTTTACTTATCAAATCATCAGTCTTTTATGGTAACATTGACAAATGATGCCATAGGCAGTATGCTATTACTAATGTAACGTATTAACTTTCAATTTTAAATTGGTTATTGGCTCTGGAACAACTGTACATTATATGACGCAGCTCAAGTAGAACTTGTGACCTAAATTTGCATATCTGTATAGCAAAATGTAACTGCACATAGTGCTTTATACTATCCACATATGCAACATAAGAACACTACCACTCTCAGTCCACAATCCAACACAGATCCATAGATTTCATCCACTTAGAGGAAACTGTTACCAGGGAATGTCTAGAAGAAAAAGTTAAAAATCATGCTGAAGATTTTTGGTAAGTAATTGTCATTATTGGTCCCAAGAGAAAGCAGGTCAGTTGTTAAGAGTTGATGAAAAATAAGAAGATAAAAGAATCTATTTATTTATTTATTTAAATTCACCTTCTTACTGGCAGGTGTTTGTTTCATAAGAAGCTGTTCTCTGTTACTATACAAGAAACAACATTTAATTATGTATATTTGAACTGGAAAAAGTACGGAACCAAGGTCCTTTGTAAGGGTTCTACATTCAGATAAAGTAAAATAAGCAGGCAGGATTAAGAAAATGTTATAAAAGTAAGCTTTGCAAGAAGTATTTATTTGAACAATGAGATTGACAAGTCTAATAATATGAGAAATATACACTTAGCAACTTTTCATAGCTTAGATCTGTGGTACTCAGCAGGTACATTTTTTTATGCTCAGTTCAGTCCCATATTCCAGTACTAGAAATCAAAATAATTTAAATAATTTTTGCTCTTAGAAGGAGCAAGTGTCCAGTGCTATTTAATTTTATACATTTTATTCTTCAACTTAACCAGTAATTCAGAATTTTAACTGTTCTTTTAATACATCAGGGCTTGATTGAAATAAATGAAAGTGTTCTGTTTGTCTTTCTGGTCAGCTGGATAATATTTGTTTTATTTAAGAGAAATTTAGCACATTCTTTCAAGTAGCCGGTTAACTGTGATGAGTTGGTGCCAATGCACTGTAGAGATTTTAAAGGAAGCTAAGTAGTTTAGACAGTTAATTGGAAAAAAGTAGTAATCACAATGGGACATGGTGAAGATTTTTTCTATGTCTTATGTTATATCTTTTAATTACAAGATATACTCAGCACAAGAAACACTTTTCCCATCATGGAGAAAATCATAGTTTCCTGCTCTCGGCTTACTCTTCCTCCAGCCTCACAACTCAGCTAGAGCAGCTAACTGGCTGATCAAACTTAGGACAGCTAACTATCACCCCCAGACCACATTATAGTGTGGAAAAATTCATGCTGGATCTCAGTCAACAGTCTCTTCCCTGTCTGCCTGTCCATTCTCATCCAGTTAATGTGGTCTCTTTCATTCGGAAATTCTTGCACTTGAAGACACAGCTTTATCCCAGGTGGAAATTCCAGGGCTTTTACACTCTCCACCTGAAAAACATTTAGATACTAAAATATATAGCCAAACAGATATTTCTGCAGTCATTTCTACTCACATTTGGCCAGCAGAGTGTATCTGTAATTTTATTAATTTACATTGACAGTTAACTTTAGACTTGGGATAAAGTGTTCACAGCAAAGCATCATTAATAGGCAATAAAAGTAGGTGTTTATGTCTGTCTATCTGGTTTTTGTTGTTGTTTTTTCTCTTAGTAGAAAGCATCCCTATTTGTCCCGGCTACCTTTTCACACATTCATAAATAGTCATCTAAAGTGTAATACCCTTCAGTCCTCCTGTGAGAGTGTCTTCCCTTCAGGTCATTTAAACAAATTCTACAACTACAGGATATAGTCACTTAAAGTCCAGTTTTCTCATCAAAGCTTTTGCCCAAATGAAATCTTAGGTTCCTGATGGACCAGCAAGTGCTATGAAAATCAATGTTCTGGAATTACCCAGGGCACCAGAAAGAGTCTGAAGCAACACATAAGTCCCATTCTACGTGTTGCCTACGTAAGAGAGTTTGTCACCAAGACTTCGTTTTGAGATGGAACTTTTGATCTAGGTAGAAAAAATAACTCAGTACTAATTTACACCTGCAGTTACTTTTGGAGATGCAATTATATCTGCTATCCCAAAGCCAGAGGCCAAGTCAAAAATCATTCAATGATTCAGATGGTAAATGGATGGTGGTGATGTAAAGGCCTCGAACAGCTGCCCATGCTCAGTTCACACTTGATCCCAAGCCCATTGAAGTCACTGTGAATCTTTCCTTTGACGTCAATGGGCTTCAGATCAGGTCCTGAGCAATTTTTTAAAACCTCAAACAAATCAAAACCATTTCCTTTGGAATGAGACTGTTCACACCCCTTGGTGAAGACTATTTCCTTTCCAAACACAGCTTTCATACCAGAGTCACGTCAGCTGAATTTCTATTTTTACCAAAGGCTGCATTTTTTAAAGAAGCAGGAAGCATATTTTTTACTTATATTTCATCTATTAGTAGCTAAGCTGTTTTTGTTCAAACTTTCAAAAATATTCCCAGCTGGGCAGGCCAGACCTACACCCAAAAATGGGAAACATTTTAGAAAGTTATGGCCATTTGAAAAAAGGTTTTTTTAAAATGAAAACTCCTTGCAGATTTAACCATAACTGTGACTGCGTTTTATGTGGTGAGGCGCTGTCCCGATGCTCTATAGCCAGTAGACTCTAATAGATTTTTTAGTCTTATAAAATACTTGATACCGTAACAAATGTTATAATTTGTATAACAGAACTAAAATAGCATTAACTCTTATACAGGGCACTGCGCTAAATGCTATATAAATTGATTTAGAAATGTTTCAAAAATGCAAAATGAATGATAAGATATAGACCTGGGCAGAGTCGATCCATCTGCTGGGCACCATTTCTGTATAACAGTTTCCTGAAAGTGATGGGAAGATTCTTGGATGATTTTGTCAGTGGAAAGCAATCCTTCTGATGACCAAGAGAAGATTGAAGTGTTCCCCCTTTATTGAAGACTGTGAGAATGGTGAACGTGTGTTCTGTACTGTTTCATCAACAGCAATGGCCAGACTTAACTGTTAAGACTCGTATGTGCCAATGTCGAAGTATATAATCTTTTCAAGGGATAAGAGTATAAGGTCTTTTTGCTTCTTGACCTGAAATAACTCTTTATGGTGATGGAGAGACTATCTCAATTAGATTACGTGATTTGCCACAGAAAAAAACTCAACTTAGATTATCATCTGTGTTTTCTTTTTCTGCTCAAACTTGGGCACAAGAATGCCACCTCAGTGATGGCCATCTCCTGTTTAATGTGTGACTTTACTCTGGGAAACAAAACTTTCTAAATTTTGTTTGCTGAAGAATCTCCTAGGGGACATTTCTTGCCAAGTTCACCGCTGTGTTGCTGTTGTACTGGGCCTCCATCCCTTGTGAGAACATCTGTGTAAAACAGATGGATAAGGTGATCTTCGTCTATAGTCTCCCCCCATCATTTTCTAAGTATTCTGAAAAGACATACCTCCCGGGGGCCCCAGATCTGTGATTGATTTTGATGCAGGAGCAAAAGCACATGTTTTGCAGTGGAAGAATGTAGATCTTGTGGGATAACTTAGAATGCACAGTAGTCATGAGTAGAAGATAAGTAAGTGAGATAAAGCCAGAAGATGATTCCCTGGAGCCTGCTATTAGAGGAATAGTCCAAGCTATATGGTAGACAATCCTGAGATGAGATAAAGCAGAAGAATGGAGTACAGAAAGACAACCTAAGAAAACTCTTGAAAATGGAAACAGCTATCAAGAAGCCTGCCTGAAAACCACTGTCAACTCTGCTTCTGGATGACATCACTTTCTTCTGTTACAGTAATGAAAGAGTTATTAAGAGGAAAATTTATTGTTCAAAAAAAGGCTCATTCTAGCACTTTAAAGGGGGCCAGTATAAGGGACAAAGATGAGTAGGTTGCCATAACATGTGAAATTACCCCCAAAATACGTACTGTGCCTCACATGAAAAACAAGCAGACCAGGAAGTACAAAATAAGCCTTGAAGGCAGTGCAGAGGGTCACAAGTTTTTTTGGTGTGAGGGTCTTAGTGGCCTCAGCTGATGTCAATTTAAAGAGACAAATGATTACACCAGAGGCAGAAAAAATAATGTGGTATTATTCCCTGGGGTATCAATATCTCATCAGACATGTTATTTTTTTGAGTTAAACAACAAAAGAAAAAGGAGTTGTGGAGGAGCCAAAAAACAACCAAAATACCCCAGACCAAAACTACCAAATTCCTCCAAGCATGAATTTAACCATCTGGTTGCCTGGCTTCATGTTTTTAATCACACAAAAAAAATGACATGCTTATCCAGCTAATTGGGACCCTGCTTGCATCAGTTCAGGAATCCTAAAGAAAAGGGCTATAAACACACACAAAAAAAGAACTTAAACATAGGCAGTCATCCTGTGGGTTTAAGAATTTACCTAGCAGATACCAGATTCCCAGTCCTAACTCATTTCTTAAACTGTGCTGGTGAACATCAAAGAGTACAGCACAGAGCATGCTGAGACCCAATTACACACCTCAAAAGTAAATGTTACCTCAATGGAAAATCTTCAAAAATTCTAAATAAAATAAAGGCGAAGATGCCCAAACGCTCCCTGAAAAATATAGACCTTTTCTTCATTGATAGCGATTGCTTCATTAAAATACATAGTTGTTAATATACAAACTACATTGCTTGTTGAAAAACTGTTTTAGAAATGTGTTAGAGCACATATGGATATTACTACTCTGTGCAAGATATCAGGAAAAGTGTCAAGTAATTAATTTCAGTGCATTTCTATTGTTTTTTAACAAGCCATCTTTAGTGACAGGAAATCTTTTCTGAATGTGGCTCATGTTTCAAAGAAGAAATAGAGTTAATACAAATAATTGGTGCACGTTGAAGTCAGAGGAACATGAGTTGTTTTATTTAAAAAAAAAAAAGAAGCCTTTAAAAGCTGTGTAAACTCTCTGTAGCTAAATTCAAGTTCAAAGAGTTATGTCTTTCACATCATTTAGCAAAAAATCATGGCAACAACTGTCTTTGATTGTTGGGATTTTTTTTCTTTCTTCCCATAGTAATGAAGAGATTTTTCTCTACCACCTTAATCTAGTGCAACGAAACAAACTGGCAATATAGCCATAAAATTAATTTAAATAAATAATGAATAAGGGAATAAGCATAATGGCCTTTAATTTCAATTGGACATCCTCCCTAACCTTCATGCCAGTGCTCACATGCATATTCCTGTCACATATACTTGCCTTCCTGCAAGTACCTCTGGTGAACTGGCTGTGTCAGGTAAGGGGTAAATGGCTTTCTGTAGTCACCAGCACACCCAGTGTTACTTTCATGGAAAGACTTTCACAGAAAAATAGTTATGTTATGGCAGATATGTCAATACACTACCAGGTTAATATATATCAAATGCATAGAAGTGTGTGTGTGTGTGAAATGAACTAGAATAGGCCTTTCCTAAGGAAATTAAAATAAACCAGGATTGATAAAGTGTGCTAAGCCTTTATTGTTATTTGGATTCTAGTCTGGTTGCATTGCAACTTAAAGTTTCTAGGGCTCAGAGATGTGTCAATACTGAAACACATAGCAGATATTCATGGTGAATAACTTCATTGCTAGCAAAAAGTCTAATTTTGTAAGGTCAAATAATTGAAAGAAGGTTTCCTTTTATCATGTAATAAAAATAATCACTGTATTTTCATTTCTCCAACTTTGTGGGTTACAAAGTGTTTTTAACTTGCTGTTTATTGCTCTCTAATTCCCTTCCTCTCACTGTTTTTCTGTTATATTTTTCTTTATTTTGTTTTTCATGGTATTTCTTAATTTATTTCTCATTTTCAGTCCATGACCATAATATCTTTCCTCATTGTAATGGATTTCTCTACTGTTTTTCTTTTTTTATTTTTCAGTAGTTCTGTCCAACATAATTCTGTAATTTACTTTTGAAAAGAATGGAGGATTTTGCAAGTGAAGGAGGAGAATTTCCATTAGATTTCATATTAAAAAAAACAGCTTAACTTTGTACATCATAGTCTAAAATCCTCCAACCACTCGCTAAGACCTTTTCTTTTAAATAAGCACCTATGAGTAATGCCATTTAATGAGAACGTTTGTGTTATGTTAACACTGCTTTCTGTTGTGAAAAATAGCAGAAAATTGTCTGGCTTTGCCCACATTGTCAGCCCCTGGATGCCAGACTTGAGTTTAGGTGCTGCCTTGCACCCAGTGCCAAAAGAGACACGAAGAGAAGTGAACAGCAGAGATTGCAGGGCAAGTGCTCAACAATAGCCATGAGTCCCACTAAAGAAAATACTTATATGTAAAAGAAAACATGGATATAAAAGTTTTTTGGATAATTCTGCTTGATTAAGCAGCCACTACACCTGACAAGGGCTCTTACACATCTCAGAGTCAGGTGTGGTTGATCAAATATGGGCAGAAGCAGGTTTGGGTACAGGGTTAGTGAAACCTATAAACCTTTCCGTCAAGATAGGTAGCAGCCGCAGCAGTACTGAAGCTAAAACACAGAAATCACACAGCAGGGAGGCAATGCACAGTAAAATGTGAGGAGCTCTGAAGTGTATGTTCTTCTCTTCACTGCTCTTTTTTTTATTATTTTTTGCATGCTTTTGATCATTTCTAAAATAGTTGAGAACTGCCAGTTAATACTGAATCCAGATAAATGACAGCAGTTCCTACTTGTCTTAGAACGTGTGGGATGATAAAGGTTGCTTTAGGTACAGACTTTTGCTGGGGGTTTTGCTACCATAAGGGCTAATGGTTTACTTTTTTTTCCAGGAAATCTTGGATTGTGGACCACATCTCATTAGTCATTCCTTGTGGCTCAATATCACCTTCAGCATGATCCAAACCACAAATGTGAGTCACTAATTATCTATCCTTTGTTTTATTAGGATCAAGCAAAGCATTTTTATGGTTTTCTTTTTTTTTATTTTTTTTATTACTTGTTTTATCAGGTGCACAAAAAGGGAAATTTGTTGTTCATTAATACCTAAACATGATGTATATTTTTTTTTGTTGCTATTTCAAATTTTCTGTAACACAGAATTGTCTGCTCTGTGATGCCATAATGTCTCTTGCTGTTTTATAGTGAATCACTGGTTTCAGGAGAGTCAGAGTGTGAGGAAAACTTGATTTGAAAGTTGCATTAGAAAGGATACTTCAGCTCAGACTTAATAGGATAGTCTTGTCCCTAAATGATACCAGCATTTTTTGCTATTAGCAATTTTACTATAGTGTTACTATACTAGTACAGACTACTTTTGGATTTCAGGTTACTTGGTTCAGACTGCAGTATGTGGAACTTTTCATAAGCTGCAGTGCACTCAGCCCACTAAAAAAGCTGATTTTATATAGATTTATGGATCACTGCTGTTAAAAAAGATCATTTTAAAAATGTTTTTTTAAAACTCTCTTATTTCTTATGACTATTTTACCATTCCTTGCACCAAGAATACCTAGACAAACTGATACACTCCCTTATAGTTTGAATTGATTCAGGGATTATACACAGTATTTCTGCATTGCAATCCCACAACAATTCCCCCAAATTATCTGCATGCATGGAGAGCTCTAGATTTACCTAGTTTAGTTCCCGGGAGCCTAAACAAAGAATCCACATCAGTACTTCCATATTTCTGCCCAGGATTTCCCAGACACAAATATGTGTTCACATATCCTTAAAATATTTGAGGTATGCACAGTAAATCCATTACTTTCATAACATGTCAGATATACTTGTGAATGTGCAGAAGAACTGGACACCACATGCTAAGTGGCTGTTATGCCTCCTGGAAAATGCAGATACACTGCGAGGGTCAGAACCGCCTGGCAGAGCAATCCAGCCCTTTCTGGAGTCATCAGACCTACGGCAGCACCACCATCCTGCAGGGCAGGGAACCTGCTCTTCCCAGCAGAGTGCTGCACACTTACACAGTGCACACTCACACAGGCTGCCATACACCTAGGAAAGAGAATGTCTCCTCACCACCACCAGGCACTACATTTCGGGGATGAAGAGCAGCAACATGAAAAGCCCCGGGCAGCTGGAAAACCCCTGGTAACGCAAGACCACAGGAGTGCAGCCTTTTGCCAGTTCCCATAGAAGTGATAGAGCTTTGCTGGTCAGTGTAAGGTTAGGATCTGACCCAGCCACATTTTCTCTCACAAGAAGTCTTTGGTCTTTGGAATTGTGTGTTACCATAGATCAACAAAGAGAACAGACAAAGGGTAGAACATGCATTTGTGTAAGGACAATAACAAGCACATCAAGAAACCCCAAAATGAATTAAGCCAATAGAAACAAGCAAAGCAAAAATATCTACATCTATACACAATCAGCGTAGAGAAAGATAATATTTACAACAGATGTTCAGCTTCTTGCCCATTTTTTTACAATTCCAAATTTCAGGAGACAAGCATTGCTTTGGCAATGTTACTGTACATGTTTAATGCAAAGTGTTTAGAATGCACTTTAAAAAGTTGACATTCATGTTGGGGGGATGAAAAAAGAAGAAAAATTTAAAAAAGGAGAAAAAAAAAGAAAAATGTAGGTAAGATGAAGGAGCTGGAATTGTCTGTGTTTATTCATCTCTACCTGCAATTGTTGCTGGTACGCTTCTTAAACCTGGGCACACTGACATGTACAGACAATCGGGCACATTGAGCCCAGCAGCAGGGGACAGGGGAAGCAGCTGAGCCAGGAAGGAGACAAATTCAGGGCAAATCTCAGGATGGCAGTGGAGAGTGTGTCAGGAACATGGATTTTATCCTAGGAAGGATGTTTTGTTACTTCAGGAGAATTCTACATTAAAATCCAAAAATGGGTTGTTAGGCATACAAGGTTGAATTGCTGCATCCCAGCCCCTAAAAAGTAATGAGCAATACAAATTTAAAAAAACTATGTGCCTCTGTCTTATTGGACAGATCTGGTAGAAGTGTATGAAGAACATAACATATCTTCCCTGTATTAATATACAGTATAAAGAAATAACTCTAGAGCTCAGGACACAAATGGAGCTTTAGATTAGCTGTCAACAATGTCATATCCATGTTAATAATGCCCTGTTCGTGCCTGGGGCTGACAGTCTTTCTTATTTTTATTCACAAATTCCATTTAATAACAGCAATAAGTCACTCTAGACAGTGCATTTCTAAGGGATTTTTGCACTTCTCAGGTGGTTAAAGTCACTTGACCTTCGGCCTCATGCCTTAAAAACTCCCTAAGAGATGTGCTAAATTGCCCAGAAATACATTGCCTGTCATGTCTTGTTGCTTAATTAAGGGCCAACCTAGATGGCCTATAAGGACTGCCCTTAAGTAATTACTAATTGATCTCCTACTCAAGAAAAATGAATAAATTCCACAGCAGCCGCACTGTCACACGGCATTTACTCAAATTCATATTCCTCCAATAGAGGATGAAAAGCACACAGCAAACGGGTGGACCGAGGGCACAAACGTCTTTAGAGTGGCTAAACCTCACTCCTGGAGTTTGGCATGTCTGACTGGCTGCAGCCACCACGCTCAGCCCTTCACATTGCTTGGAGTTCTTAGAAACTAAGGAATATCTGGAATTTTCCATGTGGATCTACCTACTTTGAAAGATGTTTAATCTTTCTAACCAAGGAATCTCTGTGAGAGACTGATAAATTGTCACCTGATGAAAGCTAAACAGCTGTAGCCTACCAAAACAGCCAAAGGAAACAGATTTCAAATGTCTTTTCTGAAGAAAGGAGGTAGGATTTAGGTTGGCACAGGAGAGGGTCTTGCAGCTTTTGTTACCCAAATTGTTTATCAGAGTACATGTAACACTTCCTGGACTTGTTGCATTTTCTGTCTGAAGCTCCAAATGGTCCAAAAAAGTGCTGAGAGCTTCTTTTTTTATAAGATGATGACAATGCTTTTTGCTGCTTCAGAAATCTTGACTATGCGTAAGAAGATGCTTTCAGGTATGAGCAATATTAATAGAATGCTATTAAGAAATATATGGATGCGAATATTTATGAACCTCCTATAACTGTTAGTAAGATGGTAATGGGTAAAAGTATATATGAGTATAGAGGGTAATAGGTAAAAGTATGTATAAGAGTATAGAACCATTCCGTGCAAGCAGTTTTTATGTACTGACTTCCCACACCTATATTAGTGGTTTACACATCTCAAAATTACTCAAAGAAGGACCTACTTCTGAAACATTGCCCTTGGACACATTGCATGGAGTCACTAGAGTCAAAGATAAAATTTCTATTGACTTCAGTATGGCCAAGATTTTAGTCCCATAGACATGAGTAGTACAAAATCATACAAAATTTGGGGAATACTCTGATGCATGATAATATATGGTACAGGAGGATAAGCCAATTTTTTGGTGTCTTGTATGAAAAGCTGCAGTGCTTCAAATGATGCTGTGTGCAGGGTTCCCTCACGCCTCTGAAATTGCATTAGGGGAAGAGCAGCATTGTACTGATTGAGGAGAAACTGTGAATCTGAACTCTGAAAAGACACTCTGATCACTGCAGTGGCATTAGCAGTGGTAGCATAATGCTAGGAACCATATTAAGACACCTGTCTCACTTATTAACTGCTTTCCATAGCTTTTAATATGTTAAATGTTATGGAGTCACTGTACATAAAACTGTGAATGTTATGGATAGCTGGGGCCCGTCACATAAATACACCTTCTTGTCATTAAAATTACGTAAATGATTATTATTTGATTTCAACATACTGTTCTAATTGTTTTAAAATATCAAGAGATCCATAAACGAAAGAAAAGTGCTAATCAACAGGTATTCCTTAAGCCTTAAGGAATACCTTAAACAGGTATTCCAGGGATAAACGGCGAGCTCTGAAGGACTGTTTGCCCCTACCTGAATAAAACCAAAGGACTGAAAAACACAGTCAAAGCAGACAACCAGTTCTCTGTACTTTTTGTAAAAATTACATCCTGTCCTATTTCTGCAGTTGATGCAGTTCTGCAATAATATGTTTGATTAAGCTGGCTACTAGCAAGATGTGTAAACATATTCAATGTGAGCAAATTTTTGGTGATTTAACATTTTTACAGTTACTCATGGGGAGCAATGAACTGGCATTTTTAGCGGGAGTTTTTTTCCAGAACCTCAGAGCTCAACTAGAGGTTTAGCATGTTAAAATCATCTTAACTGAACATCAATATTCATGCATTATTTTGGTGTGGCAGGAAAGCATGTTCCTTTAAAAATAAGGGAGTAGTAATACTGATAATTCTGATTCCTGGATGTGCCTAGTTTCTTGCAGCTGAAAAAGCCTTTGCTGTCATCATATTCTGCAATGATTTTTGTGTTTTTCTATAACATTTTTCTCCCTACACATGTGGGTTTTATATCCTCTTCATGTTGGTATAGCATGAAGTCTTATGTGGAATTTAGAGGATCTGAACTAAATGTAGCTAAAAGGAACTTTTGGATGAACTGCCTGGGATTTGTTCAGATCTGTTAAAGTAATGGGGGAAAGCACAAAAGGATAAAGAAAAGAAAGGCCTTAATCTTTGTTCCATGAGTGATAAAGCAGCATCACATGGGTGAAAATTGGCCTGACCTTCACCCACATGATGCTGCTTCTGCCTCAGCCACTCTTTCTTTGCTCTGATTAAGTGAAGATAGCCCCTTTCTCTGCAAGGAAAAGTCAAAGAACAAAAAAGAAAAAAAATCCTGTCTTAACTATAAAAGGTTTATTTTTTTAATCACAGTTGGGCTCATACAAGCCAGTTTCTAATCTTATTTTTTTAAGCTAAAAAAGTGCCTTTTTAGAATTTCTTTGGCTCGGTTTCTTTAGCCCCCCACCCCCCCCTCGAACCTCAGGCCCTGGATCTTAACTTGCTTCCCTTGGATATGCTTTGTTGCTCATCTTCACTTTTACATGATAGAGCTGTTTGACTGTTCGCCAAAGGATTGCCCCTTGGGGAATGGAAAAACTGGAGGGAGGGAGAGGAAAAGCAGTACTCAGCTGGCTTAAATGGCATGTACTGTATATCTATTGGCAGGGTATTGCCAATGTTCTGAGGAAACTTTCAGTGCTCAGCCTTTACCACTGGATGCCATACACCAACTGAGAAATGGTTTTATGTATCAGGTTATCCATGTTCTTATAGACAAGAGAACTTTACTGCAACACTGCTGTCAAACAGCTCCTGTGGCTAATATTTTTAACAGCATCATATTTAAAATTTGACAAGGATATAATAATTCATTCTCCAGATAGTCAACAAGCTTGGAGAGCTGGTAATGTCTTCAAAGGTTTCAAAAGGGCCCATTGAAATTAGTCTCTTTTTTTAATGGGTACCATGTAACTAATTTTTGATTACACTATTGCAACAGGATCAAAATGTACTTTTAATTCGACCTCAGCCTACTGAACATCACTTAAACTCACAGTTATGTAGGTGTATGTATGTATGTATCTGACTGAGAAAACTGGCAGAGATCCAGTGAATTATTGGCTAAGTCCACAGGCGAGCTTCATTTTCCACCGGTCATTTTTTCCCTCGGGAGCTAAGAATATATGATGCTGTGCAACATAATGGAATGTCACTGTAATGTGTAATGTCTGTTATTGTATTACATATCTGAGAGAGGGAACGAGGAAAGACCCCCCCAGCTTACCTACATACACAGGCATCAGATAGCTTTTAGCTGGAAATGCTCCGTGTATTACTTAGACACGCTATGTTACAAAATGGCAAATTACTTAATAAGTTCACGGTAGTTTCTAAAATTAAACTCAACCATATGGATACTAGCATGCTCCGTGTAAGTCCAGTATGACTACGGCTGATTAGTTAGTGTTGGAAACAGCAAGCACCACTTTACTCTGTTTAGAAATTCTGCAGCAGCTACAATTTATAAGAACATGCTTGAAACAATACTGCTTCTAATTTTGATATGTGAATACACTGACACTAACAACATCTCTTCCTCTTTGGCAGTGGTTTCAGAAGCATCAGCATGAGTTGTTTTCTGGCCTGGAGAGACATTATCTAGCTATACATCCTCACATGCACAGCTGAATCGATTATTTTTTAGTGATATAACTGAGATTCACAAGACCTAGTTTTTAAGTGTGTAATAATAATGGTCACACCATCTAAGAATATGTTCCCGTTTGTTTTCCCAAGTAAATTCCACCATTGTGCCCACAGAGAGTACCACACAAAATGTTGTGGTTGTAAATATGTTCAGCAACAGTTAGAATTTGGACTCTGATTCAAAGCCCATTGAAGTCAATGAAAAGACTCCTATTGACTTCAGCGTGCTTTGGCTCCAGCACTTGATTCTTTATTTAGAATTTGTAATGATTATTCAGTGGAAGAGGCAAGTACTGTGAGCTTTGGGTGCTGTAGTCCTCTTGCTTAAAATAAAATTAAATATATAAGGAAAGAATTTTTTAGGGGAAAAAATTATCATTTTTATAGCAAGTTTAAATCACTGCTGTTTAATACATATGTACATCAACACACACACATTTATGAACATTTATAGGGAATCATGCATACTTGCATAATGCATATAAACAAACACACAGTTTCTCACACCCTTCCTCCATGCTTATACAAATCATATTAAGGATTTAAGATATAAACCTCTAGGGTTTGATAGATTGGCCAAAAGAGGAGTGTCCAGTGGCATCTGAGATGCTATATGGCATCTGCGACAACCCCATGAGATGGACAACTATGACAGAGGGTCTGTAAGAGTCATATTTTCTTCTAAATTGGCAGTAGGAGGCCTGGTGGCCTTGCCAGATGGCATCAGAGTCCTTATTTGAGGCAACTGAAGGAAATTAGACCTTAGCCTCAGTAGTTAATTACCAATAAGGGTTTATCAAGGTTCTGTTTATTTTGTCCATAAACATCTCACAGAATTGTTTTTAAGCTCAGAATTTGACAAACCAACTGGTTTTAATTTTGTGGCTTGAATCATTATTTCATTAACAAGAGGACAGCATTCGTGATGGCATATAAAATATTGACGCAATAGGCTAAATTTAAAAAGATGGAACATACTGAAAACCACATTAAAAAAACAAGAATGTGTTTTTATTTAAACCACTAAAAATACTCTTAAAATACATTTTTGGCTGAATTGTCTGGTTCTCTCAGAGTTTCTCAGTGCTACGGCATTTCTTTCACACACCCATAAAAGCTCACATTGGGCATACATGGGATCACCCTCCCCAGTAAGTAGGGGAGGTAGTTTGGTAACTTCACCTGTTAGTAGCTATTGACAGGACTAACGGGAAGCTTTCCTCACCATCAGAAGATAATGAGGAGGCATGCTTTCAACCTAAGAGCCTGAATCAGCCATCATATCTTACTGAAAATGCACGTTTCTACATATTAAATTGCTCTATATACAGCATGTTTTGTATGACTTTTTCAGTTCATGGCAGCTGCCTCAAACAAGCTTGAAAGGCTTTATTATGGTCTATTGGGTCAAAAATGGCTTTTTTTTTTAAGTGCCGAAGTACTTAGTTACAGTGAATTGGTAACACAATATCCACACCATAATATGCATATTGTGCATGACAAAAGGCGAATAATTTGTAATCCCCATTTAAAATAAAAGCATAAATACCTACTGTATTCAGCAGATCTGAAATGTTCTACCAGTACATATTTAAAAGAAACTCAACATGTTCATGTGAAAGACCAAAATGGTCTGTACTTTGTTTACACAACTTATTGAGCAAAAGTAAGATTTATAGCTCTTTTTGCATTTTTGTTTACTCCCACTTCATTATTAACATGTAATTACTATTGAAATGTGGCTTAGGAAATTCACAAATGAAAATCTACATGTAAATAACAGGAATCATGGGAGAATATATATTAAGTCTATCACACATGTAATCCTCCAGTGTAACATAAATTTGGAGGTAAAAGGTGTCTCATCCTTCTTGGAAGATCCATTCCTGGACTAGGAGTCCCTCCTCCTTGGAAAAGACCAAATTGAGGAATAATGCAAGAGCAGTAATACTAGTGACTGCTGTACTGTATGACCACTGTCCTCCCTGTCCTTCATACAGTCCTTATCCACCTTACTCTGCCGGCTCTTCCTCAAAGATTTTTGCTGATAATTTATGTAATTATCATCTTTCCTCCTGTTATATTTGTTTAGTGATTCACATGTAGTATACATAGTATGGGGACTTGTGTTCATTTATGAAGCCTGAAGATATTGTTCATTATGTTTTATGTGCCAGAATAGATAAAAATTATTCCCAGAAGGGTTCATGTTTAAACTGGCAAAGAAAATTGATTGACATCTACCATAAGTACTTTTGTCAAAGCTTTGGCATGTTATCAGTTTACAAAACTATTCTAATGAATAGCGTCCATACTCACCAGATGTGCTATCAAGAATATGCCAGATACTTGTAAAATTCTGCTGCAGTCTTAATGCCAAATGTGTAAAATACAAACAAGTTAGGCTACAAATTCTGATAGATAAATTTGGTTGGATAAAGAGTTGAGCCTAAAGGGTCAAAGAATGTAAATAATTCTAGGCAGGAGCCAACCCTCTTGGCTAGTTTCAGAAAATGTGGATTATTATCTCTATGTTCAAACACTAAATTGCCTTGTATAAATTTGCAAATTTAATACTGATGCAGGCAGAACTAGAAAATGCTTAATTAAAATAAGGTTTTATCTCTGTATCTGAGAAATATTGAATTGGATATTCCTGTTTGTTTATCCTTTTACTCCCAAATGCCCATTCGGAGCTCATAAACATCATTGTTCTGAGACGATACAAGAACAAGAACTAAAACAAAGTCTGTCATGAACACATTTGAGGGAGGATTTAATTCTTTCAGGCTCTTAAGACACCAAGAGCTTGGTAGATGTTTTTTGCAATGCCTTTTACTCCCAGTTTTGAAAGAAATATCCTACAGAGAGCTTGCTAAATTCCCCAGCACGTGGTGGGCCTCACCTCAGGCTGGGTTCGTATCTGCTCTGACTACCTGAAGTCAGCAAAGCAGATAGAAGATATTGGTGAATGGGATCTTGGTCTAGGTTTCTCCTCAGGCTTTCTCAGGTGTTCAAAGTAGGGAGTCTTTTTTCCCAGCCACTTATCACGGCATTCAGATATACAGCTGTGAACTTCTATGAGACTAACTATTAAACACCAAGTAAATTATTTTAATTAAGCAATAAATATAAAATATTTTGTTAAGGTTTAATTCTTTTCTTGGGCTGTGTTCCTGTTGTGACTGATATGTTAGTAACAGAACATCAGACTTGTTTGTCTTTGTTCTAGAAAGCAGATGACATAATTTTGTGGATCCAGCTGTTGCACATATTGGGGTTGGTTTTGTTTCATTTTCTTGATAATCTACCGTAAAACTCTGAAAACATTAACTTAATTATTACCACTTTCTTATCAACCTCCCACCAATCATCCAAACACAGATTTTGCATACTTGCTTGAATGGCTTCAAATATTGGCCCAAGAAAATATACATGTTTATTTGGTGATTTTATTTGCAGTGTTTACTCCCACACTGTCCCTCACAACACAAAACCAGAGAAGATAATGGGTTTTGTTGTGGAGACTGTCCTCCCTTCCACTTGCCATAGTACTGGTTAAAAAGGGTCCCTATTACTTCTCTGGATTTAGGAAAATTCCCCATTGCCATGGCATTAGGGTATGACCTCTACTACTGTAGATGTTAAAAACAGTGTTTGTGCATTGTACTAAAATATTCACTGCCTGTGATTTCAGGTGTTCCCTTGTACTCCCAAGTATGTGGAATGGTTATTATTTGGCTGCTCTCTCCCCACTTGCCCCTGCCATGGGAGGTAAATCCTCCCTTATGGCCTGAGAGACTCAGTGACAGCTCTTCTTCCACCAGCTTCACTTCCCACCAGCTCCTTCACAGAGTTGCTGTGCATTCATACAGAGTAATATTTTCAGAATGCAAGTGAATAAAAACCCCAGAGTTTATTAAGGTGTGTGTCAAAATTACAAACACAGAGGTTGGTATATATGCATGCTAATCATTTCTAGTTATGCATGAATTTAATTTACAGAAGCAGATTTACATTGTTTTAATGGCATTCTGTACAAATAAGATTCAATTATTTCAGTTTGGTTTTGATGCCTTTTTGTGTTTTGCTTGTTTTGAAATTTGTATTGATTTGCTTTATCAATAATATGAAAAATTAATGGAGCTCTTATTAATGTTAAAAGCACCTCAGAGAAGTCATCCCTTGTCAGCTTTTATTTTATTACTTTGATTACAACAAAGCTGTGTTGTTATTACTGGCAAAATAATTACTCCCTTTTCCCTGGCAAGTTTCAGGTTGCTTTCCTGCTCTTGGTCCTGGGTAGAAGAATTTGGAAGCTGTCCTTCAGAGTTACACAGGAGTGCTTGCAGAGCAGCACAGAGGTAGGAACGGTACCCATGTGTCCTCCATGCCTGGAATACCAGGGACATACCAGCCCCTTCCTCAGCCCCTGGGCACAGAGGTGCTCGCACACCATGTCAGCTTCTGGGCTTGCTAGGACAGCTCTGAGAGGCATCCCTCTGCCCCCACACACTGCAGCTCCTCCTTCCCTTAGCATGGGACACCACTGTCCCTGACTGTGTCTTCTAGTATTAGTTGGATTCTGTTCACTGGCCTAAACCAGTGGAATAAACATCACATTTTTTCCCTTAAGAGGTCTAATCCTTCAGATTTCATGAAGGCAATTTTCCTTCTGTTGATTTCC
This sequence comes from Scolopax mira, assembly GCA_004320125.1. NCBI lineage: Eukaryota > Metazoa > Chordata > Aves > Charadriiformes > Scolopacidae > Scolopax > Scolopax mira. The sequence continues at coordinate 348,202 of BJBW01001015.1, forward strand.
TTTCTGTTGATTTCCACAGAAGTTGTATCTGGAGACAAATGGCAGATTAATACCCATATGAAATACAAGTGGACAGCAGCAGCAGATCAGATGGGTAGAGAGAAGAGACTGAAAGGAAAATGATGATGGGGCAAAAGTATTCCAACATCTTCAACCTTCATTTCAGAGTATTTGTTAAGCAATGAAGAGGGTCTCTCTTTGGTTAATGCAATTTAGCGGTAATTCTTTGGAAAGGAGAAAGGATCCTTTCACAGCTGTATCAACAATATCTACTCTTTTTAAAAAAATAGCAGCTGACTTGACATGTCAAGCATCACATATTTGGCCATGAAAGCAAAGTATAAGTCATGCTGGCCAATAGCACAGACTTGGAACGATGCCACTGAAAAGTTGGTCTGTAAACTGATGCTACCTTATTTCTTGGATTCTAGGAGGGCTTGCTGAGGTTTAAAAGCAATGCAGAACTACCACATTCCTGGTAAATATTTCTTTTCTTGTTACATGAGATCCATGCATGAAGTGAAAAAGAGCAAATGAACATCAGGTTTACATCACCACTGATATGTGAATGATTGATTACCCATTAAATCACGTACAGAGCTGGTAACAGCACACGGGGTAGCGTTAAAGTAAAATGTTTGATATTCTTTACTCTAATTAAACATGGAAATAATATGATGCAGTCAGTATTGTAAATGTTATTGCAAATTATAGACCTAGAGGAGAGGTGTTATGCCACCTTTATAGCCCCCAGTTCCTGGAGACTGTGACTTAGACCTGCCTCAGGGCTGCCCTAAATTACACCAGTTGGTAATGACTCCCAAAGGGCTGCTATGCATCTAGTGGTTGCTGGAGTGTAAAGTACTTTGGCTATGCCAGCAGCCCATCATTTCACAATGGAGGTTGAGAGCAGCTGGCATAGTGCTTGGAGGAAATCCCCAAGTAGTGGTTTAAGACATTTTTCTAACACTTTTTGTCATGAGAGTGATATAAAATAAAGGCCAGATTTCACAAACACACAGGGGCTTTTTCTTTCTTATTTAAGCATCTGTAGTCGTGGGTTGATAAACTTGGAGATGAGGGCTTCTGTAGGATTTCAGAGTGGGTATCAACCTAATATTGCCTCAACTTGGCAATATTCCAGACCTCTGTCCTGGCCCCGATTCCCTGCTCAATAACACTGCCTGTAGCACCACTGGCTGTCAAAGGCATACTCCTGATTTACATCTGTGTTAGCAAAAGGAGGACTGGATTCCCCCTTGTATGTAAAAGTTTTTTATTTCAGGCTCATATTCCTCCTTTTGCTGGAGCTGCCAAAGATACCAGTTGAGCTTGTGTTTATAGAAGATCTTTTTAGTACATGTATATGTCGCTCATTCAAAAACTTAGCCAATTCAGGCAAAGTGTTGTATGTGTGTGAGTGATTTATGTACTGATTTTTCTCTACAGTGTGTGGGTGGGCCAACCATTCTTACACAAATATTTTTAAAAGTCAGCTATGAAATTATTATTTAATATTGGCAATTTGTGGGATTTGATTTTGATGTATCTTCAGGGTGCTCTTAAGTGAACATTCTGAAGACGATAACTGAAGGGGAAGAGTGATGGTCCAGCACTTCTGTCCTCTTCCTGGAAGGTTGAGAAAGTTGTGAGGAAACTTCTTTAGTGCCTTGTCATAGATGGACACATGATGAATTCCCAGAGGAAGGTGAGGAAGATGGGAAATCATAGAATGAATCATAATAAAATGGTCAGAAAGGGGGTTAATCTGGCCGACCATTTTGCCTGAAGGCAGGATTGTCTTCAGCTAAGTAAATTCTGGTAGCCTTCTGTCACTCTAATTTTTTAATTATTGAATGAGTTTTCAATAGTAGTAGCACCTGTTACTATCCTCTAAGCAATCCACTCCAGTACTAAACATCTATTTCTGCGCCCTGGATTGACATCTTTAGGCTAGAACTAATATGAGCTAAATATGGGAGGTGCACCACAGCCGCTTCTTTTACTAGATCCTTCCTGGAATTTGGAAAGAAGCCTAACTAAAATTAAATATCTTGTACCCTACATATCAAAGGATCTGAGACAGAATTTCTGTTTACTTTAACAGTGTAAACGTGGCATAAATCCTTGAAAGGCAAAGCTTTTGCTCCACATTTTCACTAAAGCTAGAATAGTGTACCTAAGGATGGGAAACTCTTTCGCTATAGTGTACAACCTACAGATTTTTATCTCCTGTGTACTTTTAAAATTTGTTCTTGAAGGCAGAAAGGCAGGGATGGATAAATATGTAATTAAAAAGAGCTAACACAGGGACAATAATGAACAAATACCTTTTTTTTTCCATAGTTCTTGAAGAAAGCTAAGGTAGAGGTGTAGAAAATCAGTTACAGTGATGCACTTCACTTAGCATGGGAGTTCATGCAGTGCAAAGAGCTTAATGTGTGCAGCTGAGCTGGACCTAATGGGCATCAGTTGTTATCTGTGGAAATGGAGTATGTTAGAGGCAGCCTGGCTACTGTTCCCATTTCTGATGGCTAGTGGGATTTTCGACACACTAGTGACCTTTTCTTACTCATTTTGCTGAATTTTCATCCAATAAAAGCCATCATCTGACTGGTCCACGCAACCCTGTATTGTGCAGACTAAGTCCATTGGTGGGGGTATAGTGAGAAGCAGGAGGGAGAAGAGAGGGAGCCTACAAACATAAAGCTGGTGCTGGGGAGCAGGGGGAGCTGCTGTAAGACCTATGCACCCACATTTTTCTGTAGCTTTTTATATATGCTGTCTTACATATATATGTATGCATATACATGTATAGCACTGTCTACACTTTCCTTACTTCTCTCCCAAATAGCCAGGTACTGCTGTAAATCTGCTAACAGGCTAGCAGACCATTGCATGCTGCCTTACATGACACAGAGCAAAACCCCTTTCCCCCTGCACCTCTCAGCTCTACCTGTCCCACTCCCACATGTGCTGCAACACCTCTGCAGTCAAATCCACAAGAGAATAACCCCACCAGTATACCACTAATCGCTTTGGCTCTTGCCAATTTTGCAGACTGATTTATATCCCCCAACACCTTCATGGCCCTTTTAGGACATCTTGCATAAGAAAGCAGATCCTGTTCTCACCAGAAGCAGGGATTTCTGGAGCTCAGTCCTGCCTGAGAAGGCTTAAATCTAGGGAAGAAGGCTCCCCATATTTTCTTGGCCCACTGCACATGCATGTAAAGACCAAACAGAGTGTAAACTTATCTCTGCGGGACCAAGAAGAGTTTTAAGTGTTTATCATTTGAAACAAACATCCTTCTTATAAAGAAGCACTTTGAAACCTACCATAATTTATTGTAAACTTGCAATTTCTTAAGCAAAACAATTATATATCCCATCTAAATGGATCCATAGAATTATAGAGTCATAGAATTGTCTAGGTTGGAAGGGACCTTAAAGATCATCTAGACCAACCATCAACCTAATGCTGACAAAAATCACTAAACCATATTCCTATGAACTACGTCAACCCATCTTTTGAACACCTCCAGGGACGGTGCTTCAACCACTTCCCTGGACAGCCTATTCCAATGCCCAATAACCCTCTCCTATGTTTCCTAATATCCAGTCTAAACCTCCCCTGGTGCAACTTGAGGCCATTGCCCCTTTTCCTATCTCCCGTGACTTGGGAGACGAAACCAACCCCCGCCTCTCTACACCCTCCCTTCAGGTAGTTGAAGCGTGATAAGGCATATTAGGGTCTCCCCTCAGCCTCCTCTTCCTCAGACTAAACAACCCCAGCTCCCTCAGCCATTCCTCATAAGACTTACTCTCCAGATCCCTTTGTTGCCCTTCTCTGGACCCCCTCCAGCATGTCAATGTCTTTTTTTTTTTTGTGGTAAGGGGCCCAAAACTAGACACAGTACTCAAGGTGAGGTCTCACCAGTGCCGAGTTTAATAAGTAGCTTATTTATTAATGATATAACTTATAAAGTTTCTGGCATATGAGGAAGTTATCATTAACTACGTATGGAGGCTCACACAGCAAAAACTTATAACCTGTTATTTCTGTTCCTTGACTATTTTGATGGTCACATGCTGGGTATGTTTAGACAAAAATCAGACTCTCCAACATGATAATGTGAATTTAACATAAACGTTGGTGACTGTTTTCATTATGCGGCAAACTACTGCTCTTCAGGGTTTATCTGTGGATAACTGGATGGAGTAAAAGTCACAAATACCAAGCGGTATTCTTCCAGAAAGTTGCAACAGAGGTACAGTAGCACAATAGCTACAATATATTTTTTATTTTTTTTTAAAAAATGGTGGGTTTCTTATTCAACAAGATCAGCTTCAATCTTAGGTCAACATTTGACATTCCAAATGCATGAGTCTCTTTGCGCAAAGGCAGAGGATTTTTCAATGAAATTCAGCTCTATCTTATAATTAAAGTGGTTTCTAAAGGTTCAAGTTCTACTAACAAAACCCAAACCAATCACAATTTTAATGACATGCAACCAAACGGAATACCTGCAGTAGTATGAATCCTGACATAGGAGAGCAGGAGCAGGATGGAGGAAGCAAATTTAGAGTGTTGGGGGTTATAGAGAACACTTTTCCAAAAGCACAATTGCACAGAATTTAATTGGATAGGTTGTTTCCTCCAGGAGGGAAGATCTGTGTTTGGAAATGCTTTTTTTGAGATGGGGAGGCACATCACAACATTTTTGGGGGACTGTGGGAAAAAATGTTTGCCAGTCTGAGTGAAGGAAAGATGCTATTTATTTTCCCAGGAGTCCTGCGAAGGCTACTTGGAAAGCGCAGGGATTTTTGACAAATTGTCAAAATCCTTGAGATGGCTCTGATGCTGTCAGAGCATTTTTCTCTCACCTCACACAAAGCTTTTCAACTCCTCCTATTTTAACAATCCTAACAATAAAAAATCATCAGATATTCTTTTGCTATTTTAAATGGCTATTGTTCCATTGTATTTAATCATTAAGGAACCAGAAGGGACACATTTCATTGAAAAATGTTCATTTGACCTTCTGTAAACAGCAACTTGAAGCATTTTAACAGGCTCTTCAAACTGTTTGGGCAGAAATAAAGCAGCATCTGGTTTGAAGCACACTTTCATATTGTATTGTTTATGTTGATAGCTTAAGTTCTTTGCTGTGCATTGTTATTTATGACAATTGAATGTAGAACATTTTTGATTCAACAGAATGCTTTCATTCTACAGCATGGGAATAAGGCAATCAAAGCTAAGGTGACTTGACTGATTTCATTTAGAAGGTTGATTCCAGCAGACCTATTAGTGTTGAAGTAGAAGGGAGGGGGAAGGAAAGGATGGAGCAGGTAACTAAGGGATACAAATTAAAAAGGGTGAGAAATCTGGGAAAGAATCCTGCTGACGGTATGGACTACATGAGAAATTTCCAGGAGTCACTAAAGCCATGGGAAGAAATTGCAGGAATCTGTCCAAACAAAAAGGCAAGAATTCTATATAGATGTTTCTTTTCTTTTTTGCTAGGGAAACTTGCAAGAAAACATTGATGCTTCAATCCTCTTGTCTGCCAAGCCAATAAAAAACGCAAAAATACATGCATGTTTTTAAATGCTTTTAATTTTGTTTCCTATCTTATTTAAGAGTTAAAAACAAACCAAATTGTCCTTGTTATAAATGTAAAATGAGTCAAATACCAAAGTAACCATGGTTAATTTCTTCAATGCAGCATTGCAGCAAAAAATAAATAACCAGAAATAACATGGGGTTTTACCACAAGTAGCAGAACTGTCCTGTCACTGAAGAAGTTCTTAAAGAGGCTTATCAGAATGATGATGCAACCAGACATTACCTATATATTATATATATGTACATAAATTTAACAATACATAACTATCCAAAATATATCAACCCAGGTATTAAATATATAGATAAATTAACTAATCGAACCCTTAATGTTGATCTTATGGTAAATGTAAAAAAAACCCCAATGAACTGCTTAAAAGTGAAGTTTATTTTTAAAAATAAATTCAAAGTATTTCATTAGAAGTGAGTGCAGTATTACTAGGCTCTAAGGAAATCTGTTTTCTGATTATTCTAGGGAGGCTTTAAGGGACAGAAACATTTTTAGAAACTCTAATAAGCAATTATGCGTTTCCAAAGTAGCTGAGAGAGGCATTTACAATTATGATTCTGACTTTTTGGTTTCATTTATTCTGTCCCATATTTCTATTTACTGCATAAGGTGCTGATTTTGAAGCCAGACCAGCTAGCTTAATTTGGTTTCAGAGCTATTTCCAATAGACCATCCAGTAAAACTGAGGTCCTATAGCAGCAAGCAGAAGGCCAGCTAGCCCTAGAGTTTGCTCCCAGGCTATATGTTATTTTCTTTAAGACTCTTATTAGACTTTCTGGTTTCAGCCATGTTCCACAATTCAATATCAGCGGTATTCCAGTCAAAGGACTATAATACAATTAAGTATTTTTTCCTGTTGTAATGCTGTTATATATGGTAGCATCTTCAATTTGTGGTTTGACAGAGCTTTTTAGTCAGGGTGAATTAAACACTGTATGCCTCCTTTGCCTGCTCTCCCCTCAAGACTTTGGCTCTCTGCTATTTAGTTCCTCTCAGGCTGTTTTCCTTTCATTTGCCTTATTAGTAGGTAGGTCAGTAGCTGATGCCACCTACTGTGGGCATCTAAAGGCTTTTCTTTTGTTTCCTTTTTTCCTAAAGCTTGAGAAGTTACCACTTTCTTTAGTAGTGATTCACAAAAGGTATTAAAAAATCATTTAAATCTCTTCTGATTAGAAAAAATATATACTGCACTTTCCTTTACGGGTATATATACACCTTTCTTTAAAAGCATCTATAATCCCAATGCCTCATCCAAATATCTTAAGCTGACAAAGGTAACTGAAAATCCAAGTGAGTTACAGATATATGGCATATTAATTAACATCTTTCCATTTTCAGAGCTCTTTTCATCTATAATAGTCTGGCATGGTTTTTTTCCTTCCCCTACTCAGGCACCCCTGGAAGCTGGGGAAGGTCAGACCTTGGCTGCGTTGTTAAGACAGAGGGACAAATTGGCATCCATGTATCAGATCTGCATTGCCTCCCTTGAGCATTTTTCCAAGAATCTGAACAAATGCAGAAGATTGTATTGTACTTCTGGGTCATACATAGCTGCAGAGGAGTGTGAGGCAACATGGCAACATGTACATGTGCATGTGTACACATCTCAGTAGGAATAAATTAACTGTGTAAGAAAAAGCTTTAGTATGGAAAAAAAAAAGTGTTAGATTTGTTCTCAAATGCTGGAACAATCAGGCAGGGCCTGCATTTGTCTTTTTACTTTAGCATCTAAGGTAACGGAGAGCTTTCTGATACTCTATGATTCTTCTTTATAATGCTCTGCTCTCATTATATTCTTCCCTTTGAGTCAATCATTGGTTTTGAGAATGGTCCCACTAATGCTCTTTTTCTATGTTACATCCTTTTCCCTGCCAGCTACTACCCTATAACATCCTCTGGACTTAAATTTGAACTTCTCTTGCCCTGCTGGCTTCCTGCTACTCTTGGGCACACTATGCAGATATTACTCTCTATACAGGTCCTCTGTTACCTCGCATATTGTTTGACTTATGGCCCCATATTTATCCCCTTCTATGCAATATTCTTTAGTCATGCAATATTCTTTGCCTCTGTTGTAACCCCTGTTTTCTCTATTTTACCTAGTTTCTGCTAGCTGCCGTTGCTCCAGTGCCTGTGTTGATACAGACCAGTCTACAGAGTATAGTGAATAAGCTGCTGCAGCTTTAAGTGAGTAGATCACATATTTCTCTTTTCTGCTATTTAGAGGGAGGATTTTGGCTCCTGACAGTTAGTAGTACTAAATCTATACAGACATATTGATCTCTGAGGTTCATAGACAAGTTTCTGAGTTTAAATCACTGATGCAGAATCTGGGGTAGGAGGTCTCCAGATGACAATTTCAATAAATTTGTTAGTGATAATAGATCCAAGAACTGAATTTGCTGGTACTGGAACCACAAGGATCTCCACACCTAATTCATTAGGTTGAACTTGTAGAATGATTGTGGCCATTTCAATTCAGTTCACTTATGTTCCCTCCTCATTTTGCCAGTTTTCTTGCACTGTAAGCTCTGGAAAACGGCTGCACCATCAGTATAGTGCCCAGTGCCCAGTGGTGTGTGGCCTTGAGAAGGTTCTCACAGTCATAACTACCTGCTCTATATGTCAAATGTACCTACCCAAGCAGCTACTCTGATGCATGACCAAGCCACCTGATGGAAGCAATTGTTTATATAGCAAAACCGGGTCTAACAGCACAAAATAGTGCCCAGACAAATGAAAGAAATATGTATATTCAAAGCTACACTAGCAGGAAAAGCTACATCCTCTGCACAGAATTGGAAAGGAATAATAAATACTCCTGTATACAATAATACAAATAAATACAACACAAATCAATTCCTGTAATAGCTTGTTTACAAGGTACTGTCCACCCTGCTGCATCCTTCCCTTTCATTGTGTAGCTGCATTCAAAATACATGGCTGCAGAACCACAACTGTTGCTAGTATACTAGTGTAAACAAAATTGCCCCAGCCTGCAGAGAGCCTGCATTTATTTGGCTAATATCTATCCACAAATGTGCAAGATACACTTAGTTATGTGTATTGGAGTACTAATGCAACCAACTTAGTTGCAATATAGCAAAACTAGATCTTGTGTCTTGTCTGTTTTGCATTTCTCTATAAATATCAGGGGCTTCAGGATCTTCTCCCCATTTTATACCTCTCATATTAAGCACTAAAACTTTTTTTTCCTTTATTGTCTCTTCTTATAGCATATACAACATTCTTGTCTTTCTGAACGTTTCAGGAGGCCTGTCTCCCAATTACTCACAAACACAGCAACTCAAATTTCTCTGTTACTACCTTACACATCACTTTAATGGTTCTGTTTGAAATTAAACCAAGAATGATAACTCTCCAAACAGTGAATTATCTTTGACATGTAGACATTCTTTCACGATGCTTTCACTTTGGGGACTGTATTCATAGAAATTTTTGTCTTTATACTCCATTTCATATGTTTTTTGCTAAATTTAAAATTTTCTAAAATGATTACATTATATTTACCAATTAACAAAGTAGCCATATTTGCAAAAACATTTATGCAATACAATAATATCTTCAGCTGATTCTGAATTTTGGCACCCTTGACTTCTGGCTTCCAACAAAGTTCTTAAGTGTTTAAATCATTGCTGATGGGTAGAACTGAGGATTAAAAATCCCCATTTAGAGAGCTTTATTCACAAATTCTGAGCACCATCAGACACCTTATCGTTTTCAATGTGATATTGATGTCAATAAGAGGCCAATAGTGTTTGTTGTGAAGATAGATAGGGGATTGAACTGAAATAGAAAACTGACAATAGAAAAGTTGTGCTTCTGATTCACTGTAAAAATTTGACTCTGTAAAAACGAAATTTAACTGGCGATACACAGTTCTTTTCTGTTTGTTTTTTTTTAGCAGAAATGCTAAAGACTACTATCCTTTTTCTACTAGAACAGCAATAATTTAGACAGTAGGTATTTGCATTTCTTGGTATTGGAATCTTGACAGCTGCTTTTGCCAGATCCTGCCTTCTTGCATTTTCTTTGATGCTGGAAAAAATAACAACCACAGCGTGTTTAATTTTACTGTCTTATAAACATAAGGGGGCAAAATCACTTAAAATTACTTCTGGATTTTCATTAATAAGTTTAATAATCTCTTAAGAATTCTTTGGCAAAGCAGCCAATAAGAACGAAGAGATTAGAAGCTTTAGATTTTAATGAGAATTGGTTGGCTGTGGTTATTTCTCATTCTGCCACAATCCATCATCAGAAGAATGTGTATTAAGATTTCTGTGCCTAGAATCACAAAATCAAAATATCGTATTTGCATTACTCATGTAGGCTTTCAATTGGACTAGTCAGATGAACAGTTTTAAATGTGCACATTTGATTTTGTTGGCCATTTTCCCTTTGTTTATAGGCAGTACAGATTTGTAGGAAGGAATTCAGTGGCCAGCTGCCCAAATTAAAGAATAGTGAAAAGATCAAAGTAGTGCATATTGCTACTGTGGTAGTTATTAGCATTTGTGATACCTTATTCTCATGACAGAACAGAAAGTGGCATAACATCAATCTTGTTTTGTTACAAAAAAATAATAAAAAGGGGAATTCATACAAGTACAGCTGTTTTCATTATAATCTCAAGAAAGTAATGTCAGAGTCCTCTTCAGGGGCTGTAATGAAAGGACCTTTGAAGAGCTAGTGTATTCTTCTGTTAGTCACAAAGGTACTGTACGCAGTAATTCCTTTTCTTAAGAAATGGCTGTTCCGTTAGACCAACAGGAACTGATCACGAGGGTCCCACTATTGCTGAGATGGGGTCATGTAGAGTGGAAATATGAGCTCTATAACCCTTGACCCCTTTCCCTCTTTATTTCAATTCCTTTAACAATGCATGGTTGGCAGACAAAAACAATGGAAAGTTCCAATCTCTTTTGTTTGGCTTGGGAAAAGCTCAAGCCAGCTCAGTTTTGTTTTTACCTAAAAGTATGTCTGGGTTTCAATTAAAAGGAGCTACTTTAAGTTTTCTAGTCTGTGAAACTTTGAAAAAAGCCATTGTTGCCCATCCATGATCTAAGCAACAATGAGATACAGATTCTCACAGTGTGTCACAGTAAAACTACTTCTAATTTCTAACCGTAGAGGCTAAGAAAGGATAGACTGCTAGCAAGTTGGACTTTTTAAAAACTACACGCCCATTCATATCTGCTTATTGAACTATTACTTTTAAAACAGGATATAATATTTTAGCAAGTCTGTGTCAAGGAAATATTGACAAATAGCACAGTTGCAAGCACTGGTGCAACTTGTAAGCTTAGCAGATGATGCCCTCACCCACCATCCCTTACAGAATTGTTGCTTGTTTTATTATAGTGGGAAGCTTGATTATCTGAAAAGTCAAAAGGATTCCTAAAAAAATTAGAAATTGAACTTATATTATAAATTAAGATTAATTATATCTATTTCTGATCTGGTCAGAGTATTATGCACACATGTTCTCATTTTGCAGTCTGAACTCATGTGGAGACAAATATGTAACTTCATGTTTTCTCTAATTTAAAGTTCAGTAAAATTTTTACCTTTTAACATCATTAACATCAACTCACTGTCTTCTTTGTAACATACCTAGGTACATGAAAAAGTGATTTCTCCTACAAACATCATCTCCTCAGCATCAGCTGGAGTAAAGAGTTGGTCCCTGCTAGCTCACTGTGAGTCTGCATTTGAAAGAACTTTGCATGACATCATAGCAAAATTCAGCTGTCAGTAGTTTCCAGTGTAAAATTTATAGTGAACACACATATTGTAAATCATCTGCAGAGAACTGTATTAGCTGACACAAATTTGTCCACCACAGATTTGTCCAACACAGTGGTATGATTGAATAAAGGGAAGACACAACTGAAATCCTTATTGCATTGAAACATCCATAGTTTTCATAACATCAGCAGTTTATCTTTGCTACATTTTGGTGTTTACAATTTACAGCTTAGGGTCAGTCCCCAGGTATATGAACTATGTAAATAAATCCTAAATACAGGTCTTCGTGCCGGAGGAAACATGGAAGAGTCTTCCTGTAAAGAGCTTAAGTGTTCCATTTTTGGATGGAGTACAACCAACTACCAAGCAGTAGAGTCAGTATAAGACTCAGTGCAGGATACATAATTACAGCTTTGGAAGGACCACAATGGAATAACTCTGAACAGTTTGTTATTCCTAGTTTTAATTATGCATTTCCAACAGTTATGTTTTCCAGGTACTCAGCCTTCACTATGTAAAAAAATCTCTCAAAATCTTAGATTATAACTGATTTTTATTTTTTTTTCCAATTATCTGCTTACAGGACAGTTTACTTTTGCTTTGTATCATGCTTTAACCCTAAAATTAAGAATTCTTATTGAGCTTGATGAATGTTTACAGTTCAAAGCCAGTATTTAGTTTGCAATACCGCAGTGTGTGTCCTTGGTTCCACTGATAGAAAGGAATTTGTAAGGTGCAGTTCTGAGGAAGAAGTCACTAAAAATGAAGCTTCATGTGAATTATGAGCCATGTCTAGTACAATTTTGTTACTGGATTATCAATAATTTAATGTACATACAATTAAAGATAAATGTTTATAGTAAGAATTCCTAAATTTGGGATTGCTAGGAATTATTTCAGCCTCAGGACCAGCCTGGAATGACATAATGGCTAGACCTAAACTAGATGAAAAGGCTTGCTAGATTCCTTCTGAATAAGAGAGGGCATATAACTTGTTGCTCATTGCTAACCACTTGACCAGCTGCAGGAAAGAAAGAAATGTTCTTATTAACAGTAGAGATAAATTAAAGAGTAGATGGTGTTTCATCTCCACCTTCTCTGTGGGTGCTGAAGAGAAACTTTTGTTACCTTTTCACACAAAATTGGTGTACAGAAGCAAAAGGTACCTAAAGCGGGAAATTTCCATAGGCAGACCCCTGGTTCTTGTCCAGATGGGTACCATCTAGGAAATAAATTCCTTTATAATGTGCAATTCTAAGTATTATCGTACTGTTGACACCCAGTATTTTGATCAAAGCCTACACATTCATATCCTGTTGCTTGAAACAGAAGTTATATCTTTCTTTTTTTTTTTTTTTTTTTTTTTTAAATTCAGAATTTAAGGAGACTATGAACCAAATTTTGCTTCTAGATGTGTGCATGGCTTCCACTGCCTTTTATGAAAATTGTGGGTATGCCTCTCAAGGCGGAATTTAGCCTGGTGTATGGTTTTGATTCACTCTGTATTCCTTTAATGTTCAAAATCTTAAAGATTATTTGGATATAATACATGAAAGGGAAGACAATATCTGAAAAAGGACAGAGAACAATTATTCTCTGTTTCAAGGGTGAATTGCCTTAAGTGAGCAGAAATCAGTCACAGGAGGCTGCTTGCTTCACTTATTTTTCTAACTGCTCTAGGCAAATAAAGATTAAGCCATTCTTTTATCAGGCAGGCCCTCTCCCCAGTATAAAGATATAATCAATCTAAATCGAAGGCAACTAAGAGATGCACTGGGGTTTTGTGGGGCAAGTTTTGACTGTATAAGGACACAGAAGTGTAGGGTAAATTTTGGGTTAGATTTTACTCCAGTATATTCAACAGAAATTGAGATCAAAGATAAATACCTGAAATGAGTGTTCCAAGGGTTTATAATAATTTGTTGAACAGTTGATAAAGGAATGTTGCTTGTCATCCTTACATATTTTGCATAGAAATATTCATTGTTATAAAATATGGGTAGCTAAATATATCATCCTGGTTTCTTAATACAAGATCAAATCAGGGTGGATAAAAATATTTTACTCTACATTGAACCACAGCAACTCTTAATCAAATTTAATCCTGTTTCCCTCTTTTGGAAATCTCAACCAAGTTACGGTTCAGAGAGAAGGCAAAAAGTTCAGATACCCTGGGTTGTCAGGAAAGATTAAAAAGGCTAAATCTTATTTTTATACACGTCTGTACAAGTTCATGATTTTGATAATAAGAAGCATGGTTTATCCAACACAACCTCAGATTTTATTCTGCAAACCCAAAACTTAACTTATGAGCTATTTCAAAGCCCAAGTCAAAATGACATTTATCCCAGTTTGCTCATAATAGAAATGACAAAAATAAAACCTTTTTCTGAACTCAGAAAAAGTATGATTTTCCTCACCCTCTGTTGATCAGAATAAAAGGGAACAAAGACTCAAACTACCCATAGTCTGAGTTTTTAAAAAGGAAATGTAGCTTTTCTGCCTCTCTCCTCTTACTTTTTATGGTTAGGAAAGTTTTGTTGAACCCTAGTTGTGTGTATTTCTGAAAGTGGGGCATAGAACCAAGAATGCTCCTTGGTGAAAGATTTTATTTACACTTAAAAAGCCTTACGAGTTCTGACAGGTCAGTTTATATTTACAGGAAGAAGAGGAAGCACCATGAATGGTGCAGAGCACAGCAGCCACTGCACTTCGTAAATCATCAGGTAAGTAGAAATACATGTAAGTGCTCATGAATTTTACTCTTGTGTAAAGTCACACCTGAATTTTGTTATCACTTCAATGATGTACTTTTCAGCTTCCAAAAGGAGGGTTAAAGTAGACTTTGTGGCACTGATTAACTTCTGAGATGAATAGGGGTTTTAATAGCAGCTGAGTAAAATGGAGGGACCAAAGCAGTACCCAGGAACAGTATTCAGTGCAAAGTTTCTGTTCTACTAATAAATAAAAGGGCAGCTTCCACTATAACTTTTTCTTGGAGCCTTGAAGGCTCCAAGCCCTGGGGCTGCAATGGGCTTCCAGGAAAAACACAGATAGAGATGACTCCAGGGAGATTTTCACAAATACAGAATGCAGTCTGGAGTTAGAGTCCTTGCTCCTGTCTCACTGTGGTGAAGAATCTCCTCCTGAAGGTGGTGATGGATTCCAGAAGCTGTCAGCTGCAGAAGTTGCACTGATAGATAGGTAGCCCTGCCACGGCAGCTGTCTTCTCTGGAGGCCATGTACCCTGGGTCCGTAGTTCCTCCTGATACATCATGCCTTTATGTTCGCAGACAAACATTTTTTGCATGAAAACAAAACATTTTGCAATAATAATTGAGCGTAATCTGAAATATGCAGAGTACAGCAGCCTTTTAAATAAGCCACAGCATCTCAATCGCTTACAGATTCACCTCGTTTCATTTTTAATTGGCTACTCCCATCTTTCTTGGCTCAGCTCTGAAACTGAACTTATTTTCCACATATTATTAAACTTTTTAAATATTGAATTGCTCCAATTTTATGTTGATATCACTGTTAAAGCCATAACTGGAACATCGCATTTCACTCTTCCTGCAGGTAGCTTTTGCTTTATTGTGTGCTGTAAATTTACTTCTAATCTCAAGGCAAGATGAAGTCAAATAACCCTGACTTTTCTTCAGTGATTAGAGATTACAGTGTGGATTTTCTTTTGTGGAAAGCACTGTGAATTTAAGCATTCTATAACAAAACCAACCAAACAAAATCAGTGAACTGAAACACTGCTAAGGTTAAGCTAATTTTTCATTGAAAAAGACTAGTGTTCAGCAGCCCATATTTGCCAGCATGCTGGTGTCTTCTGAAATCAATTATTATATTTCATTCACAGAGCAGATGAAGATGGTAAATTAGTTCAATTGCAGATGAGAACCAAGAGCCTACTGGAAGCTGATTTGTTTGTCAGAAGCCAGGAACTTAGAGCATGAAGAACATCTGTCCCAGCCGTCCTCTGTCATAGGGAAAGGAACACTGGAATTGTGTACATGTCAGTTTGCTAGCCTGAAAAATGCCTTTTCCTTCTGAGTGGCTCCCACATTGTTTTCCTCAATATTATACAATTACTTCAAATTTCAAATATTTACAGACAAAATAGTGATACACAAAGCCATGACATTCTCGGGGAGAATGTCCCTTGGGGATTCTTGGGGAGAAAAGCAATTAGAAAAAAAAAAGATACCACCCTAGGATGAAGGCATATGGCAGGTTTATCTTTTTACCTAGTTGTCAACTATATTGCCTCCTAATTGTGGAAGAAGGGGATCCCCTTTTTGAATTATGCTCTTAAGTCTGAAGGAAGCTCCTCCAGCACTGTACAGGAGGTGCAGGGATGTGCTACTTACTGATGACTATCTTGATGGAAAAGAGTTGTTGTGGTGGGAAATGGAAAAATAAAGAACAATTGGAAATGATGGTACTTACACCTTGGTTCCACTTTTAGGAAATGGAAAGGTAACTGTAGAAACACCAAGTGCTAGTACTCTTTGACACTCACATCATTAGGAGGTTTTTAAATTTTATTCATGTGGCTTGTATTCAACCTGACAAGTCATGTAGCGATTAAAAATTGGAATGCTGCAACAACAGTGTTAGAATTAGGATCAGTGACTGGTTTAACGCTCCCTGACAAGGAAAGCCTGGCAAATGACTCAGTTCCAGCCAGTAGGGAATCTTCAGCCTCACTGCGCACTACCAATGCGTCCTGACATGCCTCATCAAGACAGCCAACATGGACCTAGCAGATGCCCTCAGAAAGTTTCTTCTTGCCTTTCTTACTCTTATGCAGTTTGTTACCGGACTCCAGAATAAGCATTAGGTTTCACCAAATGGGGGTTAGATGCATTTTTTGAGAACTTATGTAAAGCTGGAGGTAAGGAAACGGATTTCTAGATGTGTTTTTTTTATCTCCTCACCCTTCTGGAAATAGTTTTTGCAATGACTTAGCCAAAGGTGAGAGATTTCAGAGCCCAGGTTCTTCCGTGATGAAACATTAGAAGCTGCTAGAAAAAATTACTGTGGAGCAATTACATGATCACAGAAGACTGAAATTTCCATTATTCCCAATATGTGGGCTCTGCCATGGGTCCTACAGCATTCAGACAGCCTCAGTGATATATTCAGATAATGATTTTGGCTCCCCTGGTATCTCTCTCTCTCTCTCTCTCTCTAATAACATGCTGCCCTTTCTGCTGTACAGTTGCAGGACAGATGTCTTTGACTGATGTGTTTGAAACATGGGTGGCTTAATATCTATGTTATAATAATGACTGATGTTTGGTATCCTGGGAGAACATCTCTCTTGGCACTTAAGATATAAAAAACAAGTGACATTTTGAAATAAACAAGGTCTACAGGTGGTAGAATTAGCACTCAATCTGTCATCCTGCACACAAGGCAGAGCCTCAGCCACCAGAGGATACAAAACAGAAAGTATTTTGAGGTAAGCAGACTAAAAGTTTCAGTTCATTATGAAGAAACTACAAGACAAACCTTACTCTCTCTTTCTCCAACATTGTCGTAGTTCCTGGGTACATACAGCAAGTGGCATTTCCCTGGGCAGAAGTGCAGGGATGGGGGCAGAGTTTGAAGAGACACAGCAGAGGTGTTTCATTCCCTGGGAGATATGGGGCTGCATTCCTTGACAGCTCTCTTGGGGGCAGACTGCAACACCAGTTTTAGCAGGTGGACAGTCTATTGACTTCCTCGGTTTTCTTCACCTCATGCAAAATTTGCAAGGGTTGTGTCTAACCTTCAGGTTTGTAGCTCTGTAACCTTTATGTGCCCCTTGGGGAAAGAGTCCTTCATTCTGTGCCAGCAACTGAGATTGGTTGGCTAGATTTTAGTTAAATACAGCATCAGCAATATTCATGGCTCTGCTGGCTGCAATATCTGAAAGTAAGGAAATCACAGTTTTACTGGAGGAAAAATAAACAATTGTTTGAGGGTTTTTTAGTTTCATTTTCCCCATCATCAAAATTTAATTCTAGACAAGAAAATCTAAAATTTTAGTGAAAGATTTCAATGTCCATACTCAGTCAAGATCATGCGCCATTCCAGTGTAGACTTTAAATATGCAATTGCAGATACAATCTGTCTCTGATAAAATATTATTGTGTGCCGGCAGAAGAGATACTAATCAGCTCTTTATTAATATTCATTGTATACATATATGTATTCAGGAAATTAAAAGGTATTTTCAGACAATCAGAGAGCATACACCACAAAAGACATTCCTAGATAAATTGAACAAGCAGTGGTCAAGGCAATCTCTTGAATTCAGAGTTAGCAAAAGGCCAGCCACTTCATTTTTTCATTCACCCCAGAGGATTAAGAAAAACTGAGCTGATAGAATCTTGTGATCCCACCCACTTTGGGTGCATGTTTTCTAATTAAAATGGAAATTTGATCAATTATCAAAACACACTGCCTGATAGAGATGTGCCATTCATCTTCTGTTCAATCCCACATCTGCCTTGGAAGAAAGAGGAGTATTTTCAGGTTCTGCAATAATTTAGACATTAAAAATGCCATAATTATTATTATAGTCGCTTCTAAGGCCATCATCGTTAGTATTTTTTAATGAGCCAAACCAAGCCACTGTACTGTCCTCCACTAAGATCATGCAAAAAAAATCAGATCACACAAATATATACAGAGAATTACATATAGGGAGATAGGGATATATACCTGATATCAACATAGTTATCTGTAAGTATTCTGGCACTTACAAAGGCTAATCATTTCATAGAACTACTTGCAGGTACTTCTCTGTGATGTCTCAATGACCATTAAAGTAAATGGAGAATTTTCCATGGCGCTTTCATCAGGAGGCAAAAATCCACTACTCAATGCATAGCTCCCATTCAAACCAGTGGGACTCTCACAAGGAACTACCCCCAGCACCAGGATGTTGTGCATACTCTGCCTGGTTCTTGATATGTTTTGAACACATAACAGACCCCCACTACAAGCATAATGAAACCGGAATGCTGAGTAAGGAACACTGGGCAAAGAATACATTTTCACCATTAATGTAAGTGTTTGTGGTAGTCTGCTAAATGAAGGTTCTTCTGTTGATGTGTATGTTTTAATAATCCTGTTTTTCAAAGACATGGGTTTTCAGAGTAGGCAGCGGGTGGACACTGAGGAGCACTGCTAGACATAGTTAGCTACAAATTAGTGAGCCAAAGTCCAGAAAATGGCTGCTGCTGAGACAAATTAAGAAGAAGAAGGTCAAACCACAGACAGAAATTAATGCTGAATGCTTTTGACCAAAGCATTAAACAATAACTAGGGAGACCATAATGGCCACTGCTACTCTGAAAAGAGAGAACAAGGGCACACGAGATGGCTGGTTATGGTGTTGTGTTGTCCTAATCCCTCTCAGACTGGTTATGCCCAGTTAAAAAATTCTGAGCTCATACACATCAACAGCTCAAATGGCAAAGGCCAGTCTTAATGCACTAAGGCGGCAGACTGGGAAAAGCCAGTGTTAATTTGCTGCCTTCAGTGACAAGAATCTGCTGGTTCCCACCACTCAGGCCCCAGCAGCTCAGCCTCCCGAAAAAGCAGGTGAGCAAAACAACCATCGCATTGGAAGCTAAGGAGAGAAGCAGCCTGAAATGAAGCAGATGGATGCTCAGAAAGATCCACAAATACAGGGCTCAAAATACAACAGCTGTCTTCTTCCTGTCGTGTATAGTTCAAGAATGCCCTTCAAGTGAAAATTTGATGGGAGATAAAAAGACAAACACTAGAAGGTTTAAGTGAAAATTTTCTCTCCTTTTTCTTACTTATATTTACTTAATTATAGACTGTAGCTAGCAAAAAAGTGGTGTTACAAGGGATAGGTAAGTGGAAATTCCTATGTCAAGATCATACCTTGGGGGGCTAATAGTTCTGCCAAAGGCAGTGGGAATAAGATTCTCCAAGCTCAGAAAAAACATAGGGACCAGGCTTGCTGGCTTACAGGAGGAAGGATTCTGCACATTTCCATCTTTCCAACTTAGTCAGCACATTGCTCACTTTGTTTCCATATTCAAGTTCCACTTAAATAAGTCAGTGCAAGTCTTAAAACCTAGTCCTATGCTTTCTACCTCCAAGTTAGTAAAAGTGTTTGTCCACCTAGGCAGGGTGCTAAAGCAATTTTCTATTGATGTAGCTCAAAGCATTCCTAAAATAAATAAAGGTAATTTAAACGTGTTATTCACAGCCATATTGGTAATATTAATATTTACTCTCCCAACAGGGCATAGATGTTCAGCATTGGGACAATATGTCTGCTGAGGACCACTCTGCTGCAGAGGCTCTTCTATAGAGCCATATGTGAAGAGCAAAAATACGGGAAGAGCAAAAGGTGAAGAGCAACAGGTAAATGTGACTGGCTGAGCAGACCAGAGACTCATTTCACCTTTTGTACCAAAGACCATGCTGAGATCATTATAACACTGCTTCCCATGTAAATGCACACTTATCTGAGATTGTTTCTAGTGTTTGTCCCTTCTCTGTGGGTGCGCAAGAGCTACCATAATCTTGTTTGTTTGCAAATTACAATGAGGTTTTTCTTATTTCATACACAGATGTCCAGAATTCAATTTATTCGGGCCTCCGCAAACAGAGTAGGAAAGAGAGGAACAGGAGCTTACTTTTTTTAAACTCTTTTTATTAAGAATATACCTTTGTCATCAATGAATTTCAGTGGGTTCAGTACATGAATTGTGATGGGTGAAATTCTGACTGTCTTGATATCAAATAGGATTACAAATAGCATTTCATATTTTTATGTAAATTGGAAGAAAGGATTATATCATTCCTTTAGCAATAACTTGGGGCTTATGTTTTTTAAATTTCAAATACCAGTTTGAATCTCCAGAATTAATGGAAACATATCTGAAAGAAACTTTAAATTAGATTACATTGTATATTTTGGAATAATTCAAAAATTATTTTTCTGTCTGACATTGACCAATAAATAAAGAGTTAAATTGAAAGGTATTTTAGTCATAACAGTAATCTCTTTATATATCAGTGGGTCAATAGTTCAGTAAAAGAAGGAACTATAACTTGAATAGACACTAATTAAAAGAATCAATTCTTATCCTACTACATATGTCCAGTCATATTAACACATTTCTAGATTTCTTACTCAGTGGACTAGTCAAGATTAAAGGATTTGCTAATATGGATGAACTGAGTATGCTTCCAAACTGACTGAGCAGATTTGTGAACAAATTAGTTCATTTAAAATTGACAGTGAAAGATTGATTTTGCACAGAATGAGTTACCTAAGGTATTCATCATTTCCTCTGCTTCCATGCACAAGACAGAGATCTGCTTCTTTTTCCTTCTGATTGTAATAGGACTGCTTACTGAGCACCTTTATTTTACAGCCGTGATTGCAGCCTGTCATTCTTTTAATTTAGACATATTTTAGCCTCCACAGACCTTCAGAAATAACTTCCTTAAAAGCCTCAGTCTAATGACTCATTACACGAGTTGCTCAATTCAACCACAGTACTTTAAATTATAATGCAAGGGGAAAAATTGCTAATTACACAGAAAAAGATCCAATTACTCCTGAGACCATTTGATTCATTATTCAGATTGTTTTGTGGGGTGGGGGAGGGAGGAAGGGTGTCTCTAAACATGGGGTTATGTATCAATGTATTGTGAATGGTACTTAGATGACAGATTTGCCACCAGTTATCATCATTCACTCGTATCCAATATCTCTGTATTTTCCCCTACCAATCAAAATAGAGTTTCCCAGACTGTGATTCATGCATATGTGCCAATGTGCAGTTCTTCATTCTTAGCCATTGAATGACGTAAGAAGAAAGCTATAACCAATCCTTTCCTAATCCTGTACATGATGTCAAATGCAAAGGGAAGTGACCCACAAGTCACAAATCCTCACAGCAGAGAGTTTCTCTCAGCAGTGATGAATTTCCTCAGTTGTGCTTGATTTTCTGCTAGCCCTAATCCAGGGAACATCCAGACAGTTTGCCTGTGACTTGTCCATGTCCAGGTCATTCTCATGGTTCAGCATGATGGCTACAGTTGGATGGGAGTTGAAGTCAAAAGAAAAGATAAACCTAACAGTGTTGTTCTTTTCAAAGCCAAAACTGCTGAGATTTATCTTGTTTCAGTTACCACCATAAAAATCTTTGGACTTTTCAGAGGCAGATCATATCCAATCTAAATTTGGCTTTTTTTATGGGGCATCCAGAATTCCCTTAATAGGAGCACATTCTCCTCAAACCTGTCTCATGGTTAAGGACAGAAGGGAATCTGAACCCAGTTAACTACATTCTGTTTCCAGTCTGACACTTCTAGCTGCTAGCTAATAAAAAAATTTACTTTTAGTTTACTTTGCCCAGGTGTGAAATGAGATCAAATTTTGGTCCAACAAAAATATTTTAATATCATTGTCTAAGTAAGTGGTTTTATGCCAAAATTAACAAGACAAAGGAAAGTGATAGTAACGTAGAACAGGTGATAAAATACTACTATTTGATCCTACTGCAGCCTATTGTTTGCAGGTATACTAAAGTGAAATGGAACAATTTTAACAGTTCTCAAATATAACAGTTCTTTCTAAAACTTACAGTCTGCTCAGTCATGGATCCATTTTTCTACAGGCTTTGCAAACTGAATCAGCACTGCAATTGTTCCCTGAAACATGTGTTCTTCCATAACAATTACTTTTTTGCAGTATATCCAGTTTAGTCATCATTAAAGTCATCTCACTGATGATGTGTATGCCAAGTATTCCCATTTGTACAGCATGTCACTTTCTACTCCACACTTTCACTTTATGCCTCACTGTAATTGATTCATTTTTTTCTCTTACATTCATGCTTCTCACTTCCTACTTCATTTCCTTTCCTTTTACCTAAATGCCTCAATATTATTTTCTATTTCTGATTGTATTACAGCTTGCCTTCCATTTTCTTAAATTTTGCAGAACTTTTCCTGACAGGCATGTTATGTTACTTATGATGAATTATGCAAGAGCAATAAAATGCAAAATATGTAAATGACAGACGATTGTTATCTTGCTATTAAAGTGAAGCAGTAACAGAATTCATAATGTATATTAACAGGTTGTTCACATTTTTTAATGTAGCAGAGCATAAGAGTAAAAAATTCACTGGACTTTTTTCTGCAGTTGGATGTAAGAGCAAGACATAATGAAGACACTCTCCCCACCTTCAGTGATTTGTCTTTCACAGTTCAATTCTGCCATTTCACAAGCTTGCTGGCTCTAGGGTTATGTGCCCTGGCAAATTGTTGTCTGTCACCTGTTAATGTATTTCTGCACTTACCTGATTGACAAATTCCCTGCCTTGATCATTGATTTGTGTGGATACACATGAACGCCTGATGAATTCAATCAGAGACCTTCAACACTTTTGGGTAGTTTATCCTGTAGGGGTTTATCTTTAGTCCATTTTGAGAAGTAATCCATAGCTGTTACCAAATACTGGTATGTGTCAGGGTCAGCAGTGAGAAATCACCATTAACTTGTGCTATGTGTACTGTTCCTATCCTGATGACCCTGCCATGGTGCTCTACTGAATCACGTTGTCTACAGATTACTTGCTACCAGCCAAATCTGAGAGAGACAACAGGCAAGTTTTGTGGGAACATCTCCCATTAAGTGGATTTAGCAGCAGTAGTCCATGGTCATAACAATTGAAACGTGCGCTGAGTGGAGAGAGCTCATACTCAAGTCCACAACAGCAGCAAAAGCCATGGATTTTGATCCATCCAGGGGTTTTTATGATGCATCTGAGTGGAGAGCAGGTAGTGATGATCGTGGGCACAAATACTTCTATGAGAGTCTGCTATGGAGGCAGTTCCCCCCTCACCTTGCCTGACAGCCAGCTCAGACGAGCTGAGCAGCACTCACATTCCTCTGGTTTCAGCTCTAAAATGAAGGTCAGTGCTCAACAGCAGAGCTACAGGATGGGAAAGGATAGGAGAAATGGGGGAATCACTCAGCAATCCCCCGAGTGTCTCTTGTGCTATTCTTGTTTTCAAAATAAACCTGCTTTCTAGGTTAAGAAAGGAAGCCCAATTTCTAAGCCAGCATTTCTGTGCCTGCATGAGACTGACTTTTTTATATAATCTTTCACTCAGATTATTTTGAACATCAGTCTGAGGACACAACATGTCAATCTGTGGGTCTAGCAACAGCTCAAACTGATTTAAATAGTAGTCAATGCCATCCCTAAAGTGTCACAGACAATAAATATTCCCCCTTCTAACTCACTTTGTTGCTGGGAAACCTCACTTCATGCACAGCAATGTAAGAACCTGGTGACTTCTGCTAAATCAGCATCCCTTTGGTATACCATTTACTTTGAATTATTTTGCCTAGGGAGTGACTGCTGTATTCTCTTGGGACCCTAAAAGCCCTTGTTTTCCTGGGCCAGTTCTGTCTAGCCTAGGCTCTGCTTCTCCACTGAAATGGCTGCTTTAGGAGGCCATTACCCCAAAACTGGGCAGCTTTCATCTAGCTGTAGCAAAGTCATATGGTAACAAGCTTGAGTAATAGAGCTGCCATGGTAATACAGCACTGTATGTTAGCGAGGATTTGCCTGTCTGTAATTATCAATTAAAATAAAACCAATTTCACTTCAGAAGAGTCTGCCTGCCATTTTTCTGCCTTCCAGCCTGAATCATTTTCTTTTCTTCCCCTTTATTCCCAGTCAGCAGCAAGAACTTCTTCTACTCTCCTCAGGAACAGGTCCTGCAGCTTTTACATTAAAAAAACTTCTCACTTCAGTCAAAGGGATGGAAAAGGTCCTTATCTAAGCCTACTGATGACAGATTCACTAGACCTGTAACGGTGCAGAATAGGCTGTTAGAACAAAAAAATCAAGCCACATTTTCTGATCTGATCAGACAGGAGGAAGAAATCCAGGAACCTTAGCTTGTTTGTTTGTTTGTTTTCGGTTTAGAGTGTTATTTATTTTTGGTTCTCATGAAGCTGAAGGACTAATAGTGAGAATATTAATTGAAGCCAAGCATAGTGTGAGAGCAGATGCTTTCCAAGCTTTTCCATACAGCCTTGCCAATCCTTCACAGAGCAGCTCTGGGTTACCACACTTCTCAGTTTTTCTGGTTCTTTTCATCAGCCAGAGCTAGTCAGAAGCAATTGAATGATGGCTTTGTAATTTAAAGGAATAATCAGAAATAGTAAAATCAAGATTATTTGGTATATTTTCTTTAGTAATACTGACAGGAATAAAATTTGTTTATTGTATGCATCTGGCTGGGCTACAAAATGCACACAGTGAGAAGATAAAGGAAAGATTTTTCAGAATTTCAGAATTCTCTCACCCCTACAATGGGACTTTTAGGAAAAACATAGCCTTTAATGAGCAAGGATGTCAAGTGTCATGATGTTTATAAGCTAAAACCTAAGCTAATTGATAGCCAATACATCTTAAGACCATGCTTTCTTCTTTGCAAAAGGCCCCATGAGGCAAATGCATGCTGAATTAGCACATCGTTAAATA
The DNA here is from genome assembly GCA_004320125.1 of Scolopax mira. Lineage (NCBI taxonomy): Eukaryota > Metazoa > Chordata > Aves > Charadriiformes > Scolopacidae > Scolopax > Scolopax mira. The sequence continues at coordinate 373,177 of BJBW01001015.1, forward strand.
ATTCACTACAACTGTACTAATTGCATTCCCATATTTTAGGAGACACAATACAGGAATGCAATCTCATAATTTGGGCCCCACAATTTCAAAAGGATGTTAAAGTATTTGAATGCATCCAGAGGAGAGCTCTAAACCTGGTGAAGTAGCTAGGAGGCATGTCCTATGAGGAAGGGCTGAGGACACTGGTTTTGTCTAGCTTGAAAATGAGGAGGCTGAGGGATGGACCTCATTGCTCTCCACAGCTACCTGAGGAGGGAATGTAGAAGGGGAGCTGCTGACACTGACAGCCTTCCTCGAGAGATGAGCAATGCCTCAAGCCTGTCAGTGTTGAAGAAGCAGTTAAACAATGACTTTAATAACGTGCCTTAACCATAAGTTTGGGTCAGCCCTGAAGTGGTCAGGCAACTGGACTTGACAATCATAATAGGTTCATTCTATTCTATTCTATTCTATTCTATTCTATTCTATTCTATTCCATTCCATTCCATTCCATTCCTATTCTTCTTCCTATTCCTATTACCTTCTTTCACTGAATTTCCCTGAATTTTTTGGAGTTGGAAGGGACCATAGAGATCAT
>BJBW01001015.1:373786-522593 GCA_004320125.1 Scolopax mira
CCACTCAGGACTGCATCCAGACGGGTCTTGAAAATCTCCTTTGCTATAATTTTTCTTTACCAATACATGCTGAGGAAATCTTTGATAACATTACATCCCAGCCCTGCATTAGCAGAAGGGATTGAATGGGTAATCATTTCCCAACTAGGCATTGGCTCTGTCACTTTGTGGGAAGGAGGCATATATCTCCTGACAGGGATGAGAGCTGTGGATTGTCTTTAGATACTTTGTCCATCTGAACAACTTTGCAAAAATCATGTATGAACTGTGGATTTTTAATCCATTTTAGCCGGGTTTCTACAGGATGGCAAAAAACGCCTCTGACACTAGCTCAAGACGCAAAGATCAAGCCCTCCATCTGAAACATTCAGTGCTCCTGAACTAAAACATTGCAAATCTTGTTGACGTGAGCAATACCTGTTCATTTCCCTGTGGAATTTTTTCCCTTGTACCCATTTTTAGAAATGCCGGAGCTCTTTCCTTTGGAAAGATACAATAAAACAAGAAAGCCTGAGAGCAACAGTACTCAGAGTGAAGGTCCATCTAGTCCAATACTTTGTCTCCAAAGCTGTCAACCATAAATATGTAAAGGAGACTATATGAGCAGTGCAGGTCTACTTCTACCAGACTCCTAGGGGTGCTCATAGTCATCCATGGCTGGGACTAACCTCCCCTGGAGTCTTATGGAGGCCCATGGATTTCATGTTCATCATGAAACAGTGATGCATGAGAAGTATGCTCAGGTAGGGACTGGATCTTCTCTGGAAAAAAGGAAAATGAGGAGACCTACAGGTATATGTGAGAATGGTGAGTCAACACCTTGAGTGCAGGGAGAGGAACTTGTTTTAGCAGCACTAAGAAACTGCTATTGGTTTTGCCTAGCTAGAAAATTAATCCATGTACTTAAAACAGAATTCCTGGGCTCACAATTTTACCACTACAACAGTAATGGAATTTTAAATTATGCAGATGCTCATGATTAAGTCTGTCATGCCCAAATAGATTGAAAAAAAAACCACCACACCTTAATTTGAAATCTGAAAATGCATAGGAGCTGCACTCAAAACTTCTGGGTAATACAGCCTTTCTGAGAAAGCTGCTGTTCAATTCCAAGAAGACCATTTACTACAACCTCACTTTGAGCTTGGTGATAACATCCAACAAAGTCTGCTCTGCTTACCAGCCACTTACAACATTTCCTGTAATAATAAATAGGCAGATATTTCATTTGCTGCTACCTCCAATACTTCTGGAAATTCATCTGTTACTTTCAAAACATACAAACTGCTTTTATGGAAAAATGAGAAAGGACATTTCAGGTATAAATATTGTCCTACTTTGTGTCACCTGGAAAAAATATTAAACCATGAAGCTGTATACCAGTTAATGTAGTAATTAATCTTTAAAAGATTGCTTATTAAAGGAAAAATACCTTTCCACCCTATAAAAGTTTGTATGATGAACAAATTGTCCCTATTTTGCATGTTTTAATGTTAGCCCTCTATAGAGGGATACAGGCATAGCTACAGACAATTTTTACACAATCTCTTTTTGAGCCACCCAGAAGTTGAGAATATTAGATAGTTGATCCTTTTCATCTTAAGAAAAATATTTTATAATTTAAAAATAGAAATTTATAGTGCTAAATTTTTTCACATATTGTATTTCACTGACAACAAGCAGGTTTTGCCAGCTGATGCTTCAACCTTCTCTTTTAAATTTAAGATACATTAAAGTGTAAAAAAAATCACTGTAAATCTATTGGATATTGCTGCTCATGAACTGTAAGTTCCAAAGGATGCCAAAACCATGTAAGCTATACAACAGGGATAAAACCTCTATGGATTTTCAAAAATCTCAGAGTCAAATTATTGGACTATAAATATGCAATACACATATTATTGTGTTCATTTTTTTCTTCAGTGAGGCTTTTTCCAAGTCAAGCAATTTCATCTAAAAATTTGGCTCAGCCCTGATCCTTTAAAATTCCACCAGCTCTTATACATTAGCATTTTCATACTTTCTATTTATCTCTATGCGTAGAATTGTTGCAGTGTGATAGAAAGAATTATTTTTGAAGACATAAGTAAGCCTGTTATCCACATGAATAAGGAAGATAATACGGTGAATCTCTCTGAAATGCACAGCCTTAGTGTACAATCAGTGTATTTCTTTCATGTTTATTCCTTTGTCACATATTCATTTGAGAGGGTTCCACAACATGCTTAGTACACGCCATGAATTGGTTTGCCATAATTTTATCCTTTCAGCATGTTTTATTTCACTGGTAAGGCAATCATTGCTTTTTGGCAGATTTTTTTAATGCATTTAATAGCTTCATTCTCTTATCAGATATTCATTTAATTGGATTTCAGACTGGTTTCACATAGGATTTGGATAAATGGAAGCATAGGTTGCAACCTATGTGTTCCTTAGCAGAAATTCATGTAAGTTACTTCAATTGACATTTAATACACAATTACTGCTGTGCAAATTATCTACTTGAGTGTTGCTTTTGACAACAGGACCAGTTTAGAGTATTAGGGTCCCTGTTACTGGAGTATGCAGACAGTAGGCTATAAAGGTGCTGGACAACCTTCTTCAGCAAAGTTAAGCAAACAGGCTGACTCTTAATAAACTTATTTAATCATCTGTTGATCCTTGAATCTTCTAAGTGAAAGGTGCTTACCCCTTGGAGTTATACACTGTCTCTTTTTGCATTGTCAATTACATCCTTTAACTCCTCTTTTAACAGGAAAAAAATTTCAATGACAGTCGTACAAGTCTACTGTCTTCTGTTATTACTTAGGATGTGGAGTGGACTTTTTCTGTTCTCCCTTTGCACGTCCCTCCCTCTGCAGCATATCTGTGCAGAAATTTAAAAACTGAATTGATTTTGTTTGGGTTATTTGCTGCTGCTTTTTATTTCTTTTTTTAATGAAGATTTTATGAAATTCTATATCGTACATTTTTCTGGTTGTTGCAATTCCAAGTGCATTTGTTATTAAAGTTGAATAACTTACTAATGAAAAAAGACAAGAATTCAGCTGCAGGGTACTTTGTGTTTGGGAAATTCAACTTGCATGGCTATCCTTAGATATAACACATGTTCACACATGTGTGTATGCTTGCACACACAGATGAAGACACAATACACACTAGACTATATCAGAATATAATTTTTAGATTTCTCATTTTAGAAATACATTTCTAAATTAGCTTTAATATACTTCTCAGCTTCCCCTGGAAACTTTGTAAGTCAAGATTTAGCCATAAAACCCTAAAGTGTTTTGCCAAAATGAAAATCCTGTGAAAATGGAGAGCTCTCTACTTCTTTGGTGTTACACAAATGTAACTAAGCACAGAATTTAACCTCATGTGTCAAAGCAGGATTAAGCCTTCCATGGTTTTGGTTTTGATTAAAATCATCATTGTTTAGCTGTACAATGTATTTATGAAGAAAAAAACATGAAAGAAAAGAATATATTTTGAACATTAGGAAATCGAGGCAAATAAAAAGGTTAAAGAAAACTATTTCATAAAATGGCATGTAAGCATGTGGAATAAGTTACAAAGACAAGAGAGGTAACTTAGAACATATGTTTATGAATCAGTATGTTCAAAAGAGAACAAGATGAGTTTCTAGACAAAGAGAGAATAGAGTGTGAGGAATGCAGGAAATTAGAGATGGAAAAAAAAAAAGCAGAAAGGTCAGTTTTATGAGGATTAGTAGCTTTTAACAGAGCAAGGCTGTGAGCAGGTGGAGTTCCCACCATGGTCTGAATGGCAAATGCACAGCCGGTTTGTGCTTCAAACTCATATCCTTTTCTGGAGGGGCAAAAGGGGTGGGTAGGACAGTCCTCCGCAATAGTTGAAAACTTAAAAGCAAAATGTAAACTCCAGGTCAAGCTATATTTACTGTTCCTAGAGTTTTTCTGACAGCATTTCTATCCCAGAATATTTTTACTACTCTTGAATGGGGTGCTTCTGCCCTTACAGTAAAATTAAGAAGTCACAATCAAAAAGCACAACTGACTTAACGGCTTCACAGGTAATAAACACCTGATAACTGAAGACCTTGACTTCCTACTTCACCCTTACTGCAAGAAAGCCAAAAGTAAGCCAGACACTTTAGGTGTTTTCTGTCTAATACTTTCAGGCCCCCATCCCAAAGACCTGGGTCGTATATCTAGTGGAACACCAATATGGCATTTGATGTCAATGCCTTGGCATCATATCAGCATTACTCTTAGAGAAGAGATGAAAAATTATATCAGAAGAAAGCCATAAGTTCAAACCTGACCTAAATTGCACTCCAGAATACCCAAAAGATGCTTCTGGAAAGCCTCTGTCCACCTAATTATGTGCTGCCTCTCAGAAGAACTCATTTCTAGATAGATCTCCCCAGGAACACCTCACACACCCTCCAGACCTTGCTTCCCCCAAGTTTCAGGTTCTCTGGTCATCCTTCTACAACCATGACTTGGTTTTTTGGGTGAACATGATGTTAGCAAGCGCTGTAGGTAAGAAGAGCAACTGAGTACTCCCCTGCATTCAGGGTGTATATTTGCATCCTTTTACCTGCTTCTTTGGAAGTTCTTTATGCTTTAATATTTTTCCACAAGAAAGCCTTTGTTTTTCTCTCTGAGTGATTGTTAAGTAGAACTGCAATAAATGGGTATGGCTGTACTGCTGGCAACTTCATATCCATATATTTCTTTGTTGGCATGCATCCTAGACCAGTTTTTGACCAATTCAAAATTTTTAACCTTTCTTTAAAGAATATAATTCATGTTTGGGTATTTAATAAACCAAATGTTATACCTTATTATTCACTTCAAATCTTGTACCAAAATATCCCCCATTTTTCTCATGGCATTGATTCAAAATAAGATTTCAAATTTCTTTATAAAAAAAAAAAAAGCAAGAAAAATCTGCAGAAAGAAGTCATGGTGGGTACGTATATAATCTCTCCAATCTTTGGATGAGTGAAGTTCACAGTATCCCTTCACTATCCCTTATTCAGGCAACATGTGAATGTGTATATGGACTGACAGAAACACCAAAATACCGTGCAGAGGATCACCAGGAAATTCTGCGTTGTTGAGGAGTGACACTGTTGAAAGCCATCGTCCTGTCTGTTCCTACACCAGGCTTAGACTCTCTCAACATCAAATCTAATCACAAGCAAAGAGGTTTCTCTGCAGATGGGGGAGGCCACACTCCCTCCCTCCATACTTCCACCACCCTGGGTGCTGTTTGCTCCCCTTCCTTCACCTGGACTGTATTAAGCCTCATAATAATATCCATGTACCTGATAGTAGCATCCAGGGGGAAACATACCTGATATCCTTACCTGCAGTGTTTGCTGCCCTCTCTTCATTGTAAATCATAATTGATATAGTAGCATTTCCTTTACCCCTCCATTTTGTTGCAGGAGGTGGGATGCTGTAGGAGTGGATGCTTTTGTTCAGTGGTGGTTTCCTGTGCTGTTAAGTGGCAGCAGATGGTCGCCCCGCAGTGAGATGAGCCCTGGCCATGGTCCTACTGGCAGGGGCAAGAGCACTCAGCTGTCCTTTGCATCCGAACTGGTTTTATCAGGAAAAGCTGGAGAACAAGATAAAGAATCAGATTTCGCTAAAGCAACCCCCCCATCCCCCCACAGCATCTGTCAGGGCCTGCTGGCTAAAGCACCACCACCCTAGAGGGTTCCAAATACCCAGGGAGAGGGTGTGCTGGGCCATGCGATGCTTACTCTTGCTCTGAACAATATGGTTTTTGCCTTATGTTGCATTACTATGGATGCACAGTTTCCTTTAAAGGCTTTTATTTTTTCATGGCCACCTGTCCTTTGCAGGTCTCCTTTTGCTGTCCACGATGTGAGATTTCAGAGCTGTGAATGTCTGTTATAATTTCATTTCTGACTTTCTGCAATTCACGCTTTTCTTTAATCTACTCTCATGTTAAATGTTTTCTATACTGAAGGTTCTCTTACACTTTAACAATGGCTAAGTTCAAGTTTGCTCTGTGCTCCTCTTCTGCGTACATACTTTTATTCCCTGGCTTGTGTCCTTACCTATACAGCACTCGATGCTAAATTTTCTTATTCTTGCACCACATTTGGTTTCTGACAGCCTTAACCTGGACACTGTGTTGACACGACAGATTCCTTCCACTGGCAGTCATTTTCCTGATATTATTAGATCTAGAGCTCACCATCTGACTCTGCGAGCTCAGCTCTTCCTGCTACACAATACACTCCAGGAGTACATTGTGTAACACAAAACACAATTTCCATGGCATTCTCCCAAGATGTGCTGCTGGTTCTCTCTTTGGCTTATAAGGTAAAGCCCAAGCAGATTCCCCTACAAGAAATATTGCAAAATTGATCACTACTACATCATTATTGCAAAGTGATCAAAGTGACAGACGGCTAATTGGCAAGTACAAGTGGTGCTTCCAACTGTTCCCTGGAAGCATCTTGTTAGTAACCCCCCTCCAACACCACCAAGGTGGGAGTGACTGCATGTTTAGAAGGTGCACACAATAAATTAAATCACAGTATTTCATGTTTTTCTTTGCTATGACTTGGTCATTAACATTTCAAGTTAAATGGTGCTATTTAAAGATGAGTGGTCAATGAAGTTGCCTGGCATCAGCTTCCTCCTTGCACCAAATGAGCCCACATACCATCCATTTATGCCATAAACTTCTCCCACACACCTCCCAGCAATGTGCACTAGGAATACAGGCAACTCAACATACCCCTGTTGCAAATTGAGACCTGACATTTTTGATGACAGCTTTTAACACAGCTCTTTGAATTTCATTTCCTGAGAAGGTTTCAGCCAGTGAAGCTGAGTTATTCGTGCAAAACATATGCAAAAATGAAGCAAGTTCAGCAGATGTAATCACTTCTCAGAACATGAACAAGCTTTGGTGGAAAAATGTTTGCCATTTTTCCCATGATATTTGACAATTTGTGCCTGGGAACCAGTGTCTGCTTCTGAACATAGACACGTAAAAGTTCAGGTCAAAATAATGATGGGAAGAGACTTTGCCCACGTTTCAAATTGAACGGTTTTTTTTGCAGGTTCAAAAAGCAAGGCAAAGCTTTTATGCTTTACTCGCTTATCTGGATGTTATGTTCATTTTATTGGGAAATTATTTGCACATCCCTGTTTTCTGGAACAGAAATATTGAGATAAGCCCCCAAAAAAGTTTGGTTTTCAATACTTTTGTCCAGTTTCAATCCATTAAGCTTGAAAGTAAAAGTGTGTTCTGGGTATACTTCAATCACCATTTCTATCTGTTCTTATGATGCAGCTTTTCTTTTTTGGAAGGGATGGCTGGTCTTGGAACTGGGCTATTAAAGTTTCTCTCAAGCTGTATCTTGCCATATTAATTTATACAGTCTAAAGAAGGATGTATTTCTTTATCAGCTAGTGAGAAAACAAATGGCAAAACAAGGTTCTTATCTATCAAAATATTTGTTCCTGGGCAAACGCTGTGCTAGAATTATTGCATCTTCCCCAAATGCTGTCCTGATTTAAAAAGCAAGGAGTGCCATAAATCCAGAGAAACTTGTTGGTTTGTGCTATAATTACTTTACATTTACATAAAGTTACTGAGAGCAGAAGTTGGCCCATTCTCTTCACACACTTTTTCTTTCCAGCCACACCAGTGTTGCCTTTTTATTGATTTCCAATAACATCTATAGAGAAACAGATGAAATATTTCAGTAAACTTTCAGTGTTACAAATAAGTATGCCGTTCATCATCTGACAGAGAGGGTTTCTCTAATCACGTTATCAATATCTGCTCCCTTCTCACTGCTGCAGATATTTATATTTTACTGTAGAAATAGTGTTATTTTATAAAGAGTAGAATAAACGCATGATAATAAATATAAAAAATAATGCATCTGTACAGGTGATTTGCTCTTGAAAACTGAGAAAATATATTTTATACATACTTACTGGAAAATGCCAATATATTTTTGCAATCAAACCCAAAGAAGACGGAATCATATAGAAGCTCGTTGAGATCAAGGCTGTATATTTGTAAGTCCATTTTATCTAATTGGCAGCCTCTGATTCTGCAGCATCCACAGTGTCTGACTTTTTTTTTTTTTTTAATTTGGGGGAAAAAAAATCACTGACAATTTATTTGCTTTTTTAACTCAGTAAAAAATATTTCAAAGTCCAGTCTGTTAAGTTGAATAAAGGGCACAGATGGATCACATAGAGACAAAGGTGGTGGTGGGATCTCATCCTCATATAATTTTTTCACTGAAAGATCAGTTCAAAGTCACTGACAGGAAGATAAACCTGGGATGTTATGATCAGGTAACACGGTCAAAACCCCAGTAAAAAAAAAAAAAAGTCTCTCTCTCTCTCTTCCCATTCTCTTCCAGTTACTTATTTCCATTTCCAGTCAATTCTGATTTAAGAAGTTGTTTCTCAAGAAGTCAGTGATTAGACTGAATCACATCATTTTGATATAAGCCTACACTCTAGGGGCATCCAGCAATTGACTTGTCAGCCACCTGGAGAGGTCAGCGCCAAACACTAGATTCAAGGTCATACCAACCTTAATGACTGAGGTGGTTTGAATTTGGTAGATCTCAGGAGCGATTTGAATTTTAATTTAAGTTCAGGGTCATCTGTACTAGACAGTCATCATCAGCTCTGATGATTAAACAGGTAGCATCAAAATATTTAGGCTAAGGCTGGATAGGGATGGAGGAAAGCAAGTTGTAAAATCAGAAAGATGGAAACAGCATTATTCATCCTGCAAATATTTTTAGGTATCACATTTTAGCAGTTCACAGAATTTTCTCAGAGCTAGAAAATTTTCTTGAGGGAAAAAGTAAAGGAACAGAGAACTTTTTTCCCTCAAAGTCAAAATTACCTGTAGAGAGATAAGATTCAAAGGAGGACTCAGTAAAGATCGTGTTATCCTGGGCCCCAAAAAAAGAGGGAAGCACAGTCTACCATAAAAGAGGCAAGCAGAAAAGTCAGTCAGACATTCTTTCAAAAGGCCTTTCAAAGGTTTTTTAGACGGATGTTAGATAAACCTCTCTGTATATCTCTAGCTAGGTTCAGATCTGCGCTTGCTACAGTACATAGATGCACCTTACCTCAGTAGAACTATTTGAGGTTATTTACTTTGAACAAAAACAGACACCAGTGAGCCCTAGATAGCAAATTAGTCATTTTAGCTGTATTCAATGGTTCGGCAGCAGTGTGCAAACCATAAAATGTGTCTTGGGAAAACCAATACTTGTCCACCGCAAGGTAAACCCACTGTGGTAATTACAGCTCTAGTTTCCCACCAACCATAAGCTTTCTTAGATTAATTGGTTCAGTGCAGTAAAGATTGCTGGCTGTGACCTTTAACAAGGGTGTGGAGACACTCAAACGCCTTGAGCAGTATGCAACGGGCTCATCACTCAGAGTATTGTAATAGCAGAAGTTTCCTGCTGCCACTTTTTGCAGACAGTTCTTCCACATCTACGTGGGAGAAGGTTCTCACGAGCAAACAAGAAAACCAGCCATCCCATCCATTTATATCAATCAGCAATAGCTTGTTTTCTCAGCACAGTCCTCTCTTCCCTTCAGTGTACTTCTGGGAAGGTTGTCCCATCCATTCCACATGATGGAAGCTGTGAAAAATAACATTCAACATGACTGTGGCTTACATGATTGTGGTCTAGATGAGGTTCTGATAAACTCCTGATGAAATGCCCTATTCTAGTGTCAAATTGTTGTGGTATGTCCACATTATTTCTGTTCTAGGATGTCTGTATTAAAACCTGCAGTGAGTGTCTGACAATTTCAGTCTTTCCTTTAGAGCGCTGCTGAATTAATTTCAAGTACAGTCATTGTTGTATGGTAGGAAAGCACATCTCTTTAATCAATATAAAGATTGAACTGTTTTACTCAGCAGTCTGTCTTTTGCATTTGGGCAGAAAAATGCGGACATGCTCCTCCTAAACAATACCTACGCATGCCATGCTGGGGTGCTGACAGATGGACATTCTGTATTTACCAACTCCCCCCTGTGGTTTCTTTGCTGTTGGATGTGACATTCTTCAGATGTCTGTTTTATGAATGTCAAAGACCACATGGCTATTTTGCAAAGAGTGGAATTGTTAAAACAAAATCTTGGCCTGAGTCCCTATTTTAGTTTTTATTTCCTAAATTCTATTACTGAGACCAGAGCAGGTCTTTCCAAAAATGAACATTCCCTGTCAATGTGACACCTTTTAATTCCAATAATGAATAAACCTGGTAGTTTTCTCTGTTCTATACTTAATGTTTTCACCTGATATAGTTTCTAAGCAGCACTGCCACAAGAGGAGAAGTACAGGATTTTACTTGATTTATCAAACTAATGAGTTAGTTTTAGTGTAAGTGATTAAATGTGTTTTACTTTTTAAAGCACAGGAACTGAAAAGAAATGCATTGTTACAATCTGAAAATAACTAGAAAGATAAGTTCATTAACTTGCCTACACTTGTGCATCATAAAAACCTTGTTAAAAATTACTCCCTAGCCTGCTGTATTAGCTTCTTTATGAGGTAATTTCTCCATACAGTAATAAGATTTTTCTTTTACTCTCCAGTGCATATTAAACCCACTAATCTTCTTTTATAAACTATAGTTTCAGCCACTTTCTCAATTTACTCACTTTAAAGATATTCTCCTATTAATATTAAAGGTAGCAAACGCAGATACAAACTTTGCAAAACAGTCTTTCAGATTTATGGCACAATCTTATAACTGCATTGCAATAGCACAAAAGGGACAAAGCTGTAATTGTCAAGTATGTCTCATGACAAACCAAACAATGTTTGTCCCCATAGAATTATTTTCCCATCACATTTATTATGCGAATGAACTACGGGTGTGTTTTCCCCTTTCTGAGCATAAATACAAAGTCTGAATATTCAGTTCACTGAGGTCTACACAATTCGCATGGTTGCAGGGGATTAAGGACCTGTTTCACTAGGATGTTACTGCAGTTTTAAACCACCTACAGTATTCACACCACTGATTTCAAATGAATACAGTCAGAGTAATGCCAGACAAGAACAGGTTCTAGGTCATCAAATCTGTTTCTATTAAAGCAGTAGCAAAATTTCCCTTGAGCCACAGTGAAGTAGCACAATTGGTTGAGCATAGTCTTGAGCAGGGAAAACACAAATGAGCTATAAATTAACCTTTGTTTTGTTTCAGCTATAAAATAAGTCAAGTCTCAAAATTCCAATAAATAACCTCTGCACAGGGTACTGGTAATTTATTATTGTCCTGATTGTTATTATCATTTGAAGTGTGGCTATCCCTTGTCATGGCTCAAGAAGCCCTAGCTTTAGAAGCTGTGTAATCTTTGAACAACCACTCAATTTTTGCCCTACCATACTGAAGAATCATATTTAAATTCAATACTATATTTTGCAAAATACAAGAGCCAGTTTATCCAATAATTCTTCTTCTTCTGGTTTTCTATTTTTCTAACAATAAGCTCTTGAGACACCAGTATAATTTCTAGGTAAGACAGGGGTCAGGTAGAATATGCTGGGCAGGTGGCTGTACACATGACACCATAGGAATCATTTGCAAGCACAGATTTTTAACACAGGCATAATTCTAGTCACTAAAAAACACCTAACAATTAAACCATATACAATTATACTTAGCAAAAGATGTGACTAAGCCAATGGTCTCTTAGACAAGGCTGAGAAACTTTTCCTTCATTAAGCCTGCATCAACCACTGTGCTCCTCAATGCCAGGGAACGCAACAACACGGTACCCCTTCAGAGCATTTTGCATGCTCCTGCAGCAAGGAGCCATCCCATGAGTTGTGGGATGTATCCTCTATCCAATGAGTCAGTAAAAGTAGTGATAAAGTGGGAGGGAAACCTGACACCACTAAAACCAGGGGAAAACCTTTTTCTCTGCAGATCGGTGTTGTCAGCATTACATGGATTTACAGGTAGATATGGAGGATCTTGCTGACTTCTGTGGAAAAGCTAATAGAAAACCAAGGGATATCCAGGCGTTTTGTGCACCCATTACTAGGAAGAGGATACAAGTTTCGCTAGTCCAACACGAATACTCAAAATTGGGTTGCCATAATTTCTGAGGTGAGAAGACAGATACTTTTGGCTGACCAGATTTATATTTCTTCACAGTGTCACACTATTCCTGTAAATATGAAATGAAGAGATGGCAGAAATGCAGACTTACAGTATGCATCAAATATATGGTTTTAATTCACTTGATTCAGCTTACTCTTAAAGCCAATGTAATCACTGCTAAGAGTCAGAGATGACTGAAGAGTTAAGGTAAAATAAGACAAAGCCTAATGTTAGTGTAATGTTTGTATAACATCTCTAGTATTTTGGAAGGGAAGAATGGCTCTGTGGAGTTCTGCCCTTTCCCAAAAACTCTTCCATGGGTAAAATTACATATTGAAAAAGTCACTGAACTAATCTACAACATATTTGTTCAAAGTTCTCCTCTGGTGAAATTCACACAAATAACATCACAACAGAGATGCTCTGAAAACAGAAGCGTATTTACTATTTTAGAGGCTTTGTTATAAGTCTGCTGATCACTATTGGGGAAATTTTTATTGCAATGTCTCATTTGTGTCCTTCAGATTTTAAACATGCACCCTAGTAATTTTTTCATGTGTTCAGTGTTGACTTGTTATAGAAAAACACACATGCAATCAGACTGGTGCAATTTGATACCTTACAGCTGAAAAATGGGGAAAAAAAGTGACTTGTTGAAAACCATTGTTTATAGATGTTCCCAGGAAAGGGGGGCAGGGAGAAAACCAACTCAAGCTTATGAAATGAACATTCTAGAGTTTGCAAAAAAAGAGAGCACATATATTCGTTATTTGATATTTTCTGGAAAAATATTTAATTTCCAATATTGTGTCATTTTTGATTACATACAACCTGATATTGGCATGTTCCTTGTTTCCAGGAATTGTGCTTTATGGGAAGATGGAAGTTCCAAAAAAACTTGTGAATTTTTTTCATAACACTTGTTACTTCTACATACCAGTAAAAATGCAGATTCCAAAGCTCCTTAAGTTTTAGAAGGTGTTGAATATCTTCAGCTTATTCATATGTTCTGATATTAATTAAAATGAATTAACTAGAACTGGGAAATACATCCAATAAAAGGAAGAAATTAAAACATTGGATTACTTGCTTTTTCTAACACAAAATTTCTCAGAATATCATTTTGCAATACCTCTTGAGTGACAGAAACAGTATTATCCTTTAGCTATGACTGTACCATCTTGCAAATGTCTGGAAGAAAAAGACACTCACAATTAAAATGTTCTGATTCAGGAGACTAAATATAATATTTTTTTTTAAATCTGTGGAAACATGGTAAGAACAAACTCAATGAATTCGAGTCTGCAAAATCAAACACACTTACAAAGAATTCTCGTAACTAATCTGTACATTTAGTCATGAAAGATGCTATTTTATGATCCTGGAGGGATGGAATAGTGATGGGGACAGAAGCACAGACTAATGTGCATAAGAAATGTTTCATTTTTATATGCGCTTGGTCAAGGCTGGCAATAACATTCCTTAAGGAAAATTTTGTCAAAGTACCAATTTCCAAGTGCTTAGGTGAATTATGAATCCTAGTGCTTTCTTTGGGAAAAAATAGCTCTAAATTAGTACCAAATCTAAAACTTGGTGCAGTTTCTCACAGGCGCACTGTTTAAAAAAGGAAGACTCATGCTGCTTCAGAGAGCTTTCACTTGCACCTTTTCCATTCCACACAAAGAGCTGAGGCAGGTCTGATGTAAGTAACATACGGCTAATTTGCTATATTTATGTCACATTGATATGATACTGACAGTATTCACACAATGGAGCCATTATCCATTAAGACATATGTCTTCCTGGTGTCTGGGTACGTGCAAGGGTAAGAGGAGAACCTGGGCTTTTACAGACAGTTTGAGAAATTCAGCATCATAGGAAAATGGAAAGATATAATAGGAAGAATTATCTCTGCCCACTCAGAGGTCATGAGCATGATTTTCAGACTTTTAGCCTCATTTACACACAAAGATAATGTAAGGTGCAAATGCTCAGTTTCATTTTCACGCATGGAGAATCTTTAACGTTTACTGATTCAGGCAAGAGTGAAGGAGCTTTGCTTTGGCTCCTTCCACTGAAATGGGTAGAAATCATGGTTAGGGCCATATTCCTATCAGTGACATGGACCCAGACCAACAGTCAGATATAGGACAAAGAACAAAATTTCAGGCACAGCAATGCAAATGTCACATAGGGGGTACAGAAACATCGCAACTGAATGATAACCCTTGCCAAGGTTGCCCTTGCCTTACCAGCAGAGTTTAAATTGCTGTCCTTCCCACTAACCCTTAATTTCCACATTCAAAGCTGTCCTTCTCAGCATTGAAGAGTACTTGCAAAGTAATTTACCAGACTAACACGACATCTCAGTGATCTGTAAGTTAGCTGAGTTACACTGATGGGTGATGAGCCTTCTTGACCTAAAGCACAGATGTTGCTCTCTTTCATACATTTAATGTCCTATATGGACATCTTTTTAAAGGACCAAACAGTTCCCAACAGAATATTTGTACCAAACCTTTCAAGGTTCATTCACATTTATTTTCTTTTATATTTTTTTCACCCTTAAAGGTCATTTCACAAAAGAGATCAAAAGGGAGCTTTTTCCATTCCTCCTCTGCAGGTGGCCAGCAACAGATTAACTACTAACAGAGATTTCAATATACATGTCTGGATGACTTGTTTTACACAGCAATGCAATGTTACTGTCATATGTCATATTTGGATACATTAAATTGCATTTAAAACTATCACCTCTAATTTGCTTCCCAAAATGGCTCCTGACAATTCTTTTCCCAAAATTGTCGTTTGGAAGAATTCTTCTGTTTTGACATTTACAAAAGAATACCTTGAAGCTGAATAAGTAGTTTATTTTACCCAAGAATCTGTGCTAATATGGCCATATAAGAACAAAATGTGCATCCAGAGTTTGCTGCCTTATCCCAGACAGGAATTAGTCTCTGTAATTTTGTTTTTCCGGTACTCTTCCTCAGTCAAAATTGAGCCTGAAGTTGTAATAAGATTCAAATGTGCTTTCCATGAGTTCTTGAAGCAAGACTATTTTTGAAACTAACAAAACCTTATTCAGGTGTCAAACAAAAATATTAAAATATAGCTGTCAAACAAAAAATGCTGCATTAGCATGTAGTGGAAAACTGAGAAGGTTTCTTTAATATTTTCTTTGATTCTGTTATCTGGTATTCAAAAAATCAGTTTTAAAGAAGCATTAAATAACGTTAGCAGCTCCTGGAAAGGCTGAATACCATTGAATACTGTGCCCTTCAGCAGGTAAAACTGTGAGTCTTCTTAGTTGTGTTGCCCTATTTCTTATAAGGTAAGAGACGGGGAATAGTGAGGGCTCTTCTTGTAAAAAAAAAAAAAAATGTCTGAGAAGAATTCTGTGAAGAAATCAGCTGCCTATATAGCCATTTGGCTTCAAAGCTGTAAAAATAGGATGTTCACTTCCTGACCCAAGTATGTAGGGCAGAGAATAGAAATGGGAGACTTTTTCGCACTAAAAAGAACAGTTAAGAAACAGATTGGCAGTCTCAGAAGGTAAAGCAATTATCAAAACTTGGAGATAACTTTCCAAGTTGTTCTACACCTGGAGTGGGTCTATCAAATGATCTGCTCCTGCTCTAGACATTCTAAATTGATCTTTCCCATTGCACTAACCTGGTACTGGGAGTGTGCCTTCAAAACATCAATCAGAGCACAGACTTCTAAGTATTTAGGTAGTCTGTATTGAAGACATTTTTCACCACTGCTATTTCAATTAAACTTGTACTCTCCCATTGCAAGGTCTACCAGTGAGCCTCCTAACATTGTGCAGATTAGATGCTATCTTATTATTTAAAAAAAAAAAAAAAAGAAAAAGAAAAAGAGCAATCCTTTTGCTATCATGTTATAAATGTTTCCTGGAAATATAAGCCATGCAAGGCCTTTCCTTGTAGTACCAGTATGTAACACTCCAAGTTGGGCCATGGATCTGGTCACTTCTACTCATCCGGGACAGATGCGAGCTATTCCAGGCTGGATTGACTCTGGGGGCAAGGACAAGGGGGAAAGAAAAGGTGAAGAATAAGTGGGCTGCTCCTTCCATTCCCTACCATAAAATATTCTCTGTGTAAGATACTTAGGCGAGTGTTTGAGAGGAAACAGCCTCCGCAGTTCTCCCACGGGGAACACATGGTTATGGTATGGTTACACCAAGGCAATACATAGATTGTGTAGGCACTTTGGGAGGGACAACTAAAGGGCTATAGAGTAGCTGGGAGGGCCAGCACTGGCAGATGGAAGGAGAAGAGGTCCCATTTACCACCAGAGCCCAAATGTCCCTTTGAGTTAGGAAAGGTTAGATGTTGCTTTCCACTTCCACATGTGGCCAAACTGAAGCATGACTTTAATAAGCTGGAGGTTTCTGATGTGCTGTGTCACTCCCACCTATAGCCTCATTACTCACTACCAAGGTGACACAGGGGCCTTTCTGCTGTTTGTTGGTTCTGAATTTCTTACAACTCATGTAGTGTAGTTGAGCTTGATCTATTAAAATTAATTGGAAGACCCCCACTCCTATATTTTTTCTGGGATTTTATTCCAAAACACACTTCTGTAGAAGATCTACAGGTACCTCTAACCCCACTGCAACAATAACAGTCTGAGAAAATGTCTAAGTGATTTTGACTTTCAGCAAAAGCAGGTCACTAGGAAATCTGGCAATATTTGGCACGAGCTGCAGAGTCTATTATCTCTGTTGTAAGGTACTTAGACACCTTCAGAAGTCACAGACAAACTTTGTCATGTTATTATAATACAGCTTAGGGTAATCTAAGCAGTCCATCAAACAACGCTTTCAGTAGCATGAATGCTTCCTCATGGGAATACTACAGTCAGGCAGCAATGCCCAGAGACACACTCAGTGCTGGCTACAGTAGACAAAGGTCATGGTTAAACTGAGTCTTAAAGCAATCTCTACCAGTGAGGGTGCTGAGAAGCCTTGACTGTGTGTTCATTTTTTCATTATTTTGTCACATGTACCTTGTGAAGGATCACATCAATTTCCTTCTTTACCTGCACTGCACCTGAGACACTCAACATCTGCTATTGAATTCCAGAGCCACAAAATTTGGACAGAAAATTCTTGACCTTATCAAGGTAGCAATAGGACTGGATTTTCAGCATTTTCTAGATGTATACGTATCAAATGACATTACTAAGATATCTGGTGCTTCTACTGTAAATAATATTTGGATTAAACTGCCGCTAATAGCTGCTAAAAATACTTCACTAAGGCAGTGGGAAAGTGAGACAAATCCCTCTATTGCAGAATGGACAATATTCTTATCCAATTCAGCAGCAGAGGAGGAGATACTCTCATACTGGAAAGGAACTATTTTTAGGAAGCAGAGGGCCGCTTGGTAAGAGATAAAGCACAGGTATAAGTGTAAGAAGTTTAAGCTTATTAGGAAAGGATATTTAAGATGACAAACATGAAATTAATGATTTTTTATTTTACTACTTGAAGATTAATGCAAATACACGGACTAGCTATGCAAGTTAGATGTGTTCCTATAAAAATGCACATATGCCTTCTCATAAACATGCACACACAGAAAGTTACTCTAACAGAAATGGTACAGTTTCATCAGGAACTTACACAGGAAGTATCACAGGATAAACAGGTCCTCCAGCAGCCAGCTACCAGCCTTGCTCTCAGGGAGGTGTGTCTGGAGGCCTGGGGTGGCTAGAGAATCAGTGCTGACCCCATTGCACAGATCTCTAATAGTTAATTTGAGAGAACACTGACGGTTTCTGATAAAGTACCTTAAAATAATGTCTTGAAAATCTGATTTCTGTCTGATTTAAATGGTTGTATCAACGAAGACACGAATCAATCTATCGGGAGCATGCATCAACTAAGAAATGTTATAGATGGATGTCGTAGTTTGTCTGCAGATGAGAACAAAGGACCACGTGGCAGCCGCTCGCACAAATCAGAGTCCCCAGCAGCGGCGTGGCCGGGAGGGGAAAAATTGAAATTAAAACTCGTGGGTTGAGACAAAGGCAATTTAACAAGACAGCAAAGGCCACAGGAAATATCAATGATAACATGAACAGAGGAGTATACAACCACCATCACGATACCACCGCTTACCAAAGCACCAGGAACACACCCAACCACACTGCTCTCTCTACACCTTCTGCCCCAGGGGGAAGGACTTCCTCCTTTTATGTCCCCCCGGCAGGCTCAGGCCCCTCCCCCTGGGCGTGGCTCAAATGGGATGGAATACCTGTGTCCCTGCTAGGTCCTGGGAACAATTAACCCTTTCCCCACCAGACCCAGCACAATGGACTAGGTCTAATAGCTGGATTTTGTAATCTTTGCATTTAGTTGCACTACAAGAATAACTTAGTATACATTATAGTTATATTCCTACTTGTGCCAAAACATTGTTAACTTTGAACATTCAAAAATCACTGTCAGTCCCAATAAATATTGAGATTTTTGAGAAAGGTGATTTTTAAACCAAAAATAAAATTTGGCTTTTTTTAATTTGCCTCTCAAGTAGGGCCTTTGGAATACTTTCAAGCCTTTTTCCTCAATCAACAACAAGTGAAAATTCATTTTTGTTTTTCTTAATGTAAGTTAAGACTCTTAAATAGCTCTAGGAGTTGGGGTTTTAAGGAAAAAAGCAAATCTTCTTGAATACAAAATAAAGTCAATATTAATAATGTTTTTCTAAGTCTGGCTCCAATCCAGAAAAGTCTAATGATAAATTTGTTCGGGTTAGAAGTCACTTTATGAAGGGTATTCAATACAGAAAATGACCCCATGCTTGTTGTCAATTGTTATTTGTTCCATAGCCTTTTCTAATTAGTAGAGTTCCTTCAATTAGTAGCTGAAATTGGTTTGCATACATCCTCCAAATTGCTGTAATCAAGCCTCAAACTAGGAGCCTGAAAAATAGAGGGTAGCAGAGTGATAATAGAGTGATTGCTGGTGGCTGGCTGTACATTCAGCAATAACCAGACATGAACTCCAAAAACCTAGATATACCCTTTACATCCGAGGCACTTTTATATGTTGTGTTGTGCTTCTCCCCTGTCCCATATGTTGCTAAAAGACAGTATTAGGTATACAGCATGACAGATAATGTGGATTAGAATAAGCCTTCTTTTCCAGGTAGTAATTCCCCAAAGAGCTATTCAATTCCTTTAAGGAACAGTGGTAGATACAAGTATTACTAATGACTCGCTTTCCTTAGCCCATTTCCAGGATTCCTAATGAAGTGCCACATTCAGTGCTCAAACATGTAGTTAGAGCAGGGCTGGGAACTTGGTTCCTTTTCATTCAAAACTCCCTTTGATAATAATTGAACTGTTAACTAATTAGTATAAACTCTGTCTGCATGGAAAAGAATGATCATAATGATCAAAACTTCAAACAAAATTTTCCGAATGAAAATACAAGCAAAAGGAAAAAAAAAAAATCTTTCTTTTTTTAGTAGGAAACAGCAAATTCTCAACCTATGGAACAAACCACTTGACAGGTCCTTTCCATCACATCAATTCAAATTGGATGCACAGCAGCTTTTTGTGAACAGTCCAGCAATATAATATGTTATACTTATTAGACCATTACAGATGTCACATCAATTGGTATTAATATTGTCCCATAGCTATGTTTCTCCTATTCAGTCAGTTCACAAATGACAGCCAGATAGCAGTTTTGTGATAGTTTGCATCAAACAGTTCAGAATAACTTTTCCCCTTGTTTGGTCAGGCTGCTTTTCAATTCAGGAATTGGCAACCATCAGCACAGCCAGGCTGTCAAGAAGAGCTCAGCTACCATTCAGGGCTACAAGAGCTTTGCAAAAAAGGTCAGGAGTCATCAGGTCCAATAAGAAATAACAGCAAAATAGTATCATCAAGACCTTAGCAAGGTCATTACACAAAGAGAAATGTATGCAAAAGCACAAATAAGACTGAGGGGTTTTGTCAACAAAAAAAAAATAAAATTCTCAGAGTCACTCCTGTTTGCATAATTAAACTTTTTAAATGACAGAAGTACCAGATGAAAAATAAAAGAGGGTTAACTTCTGGTATATAAAAAAAAAAGAAGTCATGAACTCTAAAATTCATAATTGTTCAACTTTGTGAGCATTTGTCAAGTCCACAGCAGATCTGGGAACAGACATGAACCATGACAAACTAAATTCAGCATGGAAATTGTACTGAAGCAAGGTTTTATTATTTGACTTTGTTCCTCTCCCTTTGTTCGTACACCAAATCAAGAGAAACTGAGAAACTAAGCAGGAAGCACCAAAACAGGAAAGGAAAAATTCAAAATATTCCGAAAATAGACAGATTGTAGATCTTCAGCTGTTTTAAATTGTCTTAGCTGCACTTATTCAATCATTCAGTATTAAATATTATAATGTTTCCATAGATTCCATAGCAGGTGAGACTCTGCCTACATTCTTCAGAAGAGACGCTTTCCAAACTTAATTTATGATTTAGAGCTCTTAGACAGCTCCTGTTCTCCATCCAGAGAGCTTGCTGTTCCAGCAAAAGAAAACTGCTTGCATGAGGCTGACTTCCCCCTGTCCCACAAAGCCATCTATGATCTCAACTGCTCTCACTCCATTGAGGGTGATGGAGTTAGAGTGATTTAGCAGCAGTTAATGGGACTGTTCACATACCATAATCCACAACAATATTCATACTGTATCTAAATTGATAAACTGTGGACTACTTGATAATACCTTCTGCCTGCAAACAGTAATCGCTCAGGCACCATAAGGAGGTTCGTCCATAGAGATTTGCAACAGATTTTGCTCTTCAGCATTGAAATGCCATAAGCCTAAAAGGAGAAAAAGAACAGTAGGAGTAAAGTGTGTTGGACATGCCAATAAATTAATGATAAATTATTAAAGCATGATTGGAAATATTGCCATTTTTCACAGCTGTCAGTTTAAGTATAAAAGCATCAGCACATTAAACTAGTTACTGCTTTTTCATAATTGAGACTTTAGCTTCTAGCTGTGCCCTGCAGCTTTTCATTAATCACTGGGACTGAAGTTCAAGCACAATGACAGCTTAGAAGGCATTAAATGGGCAAAGTATTTTCCAGGTACAGCTAGTAAAGGCCTTTTAGTCCTATAATCCTCAGCTAATTGTTTTTCAAAGTCTCCAAATAAAATCTGTTCATGGCGTCTCCTAGTGACAGAATTAGCAGCAGACTGGTTCTTTTTATCTTCACACTCTTTCTCTCACTAAAATCTATTGAGAGCCTACATGTTAGCTGTATTTAACAGGTGCAAATGGATTGCGATATGTAAAACTGTAACTGATACTCGACCAAGGAAACATTGATTAGATTGCCTGGGAAACAGCACTTCCTGAATACTTGTTCTAATCATACCATTTAATTTGTCATAAAAGAAACAAGATGGGATGGAAGACTTCTGCACACAGCTAGTTTCCCTTTATACATGGGAGAAGGAAACGTGCAAATTTTAAAGTTCAGTGGAATTTGCTTACTCAGTGCCCTGGAAAAAACAGACATTTCCTCTGCTGTAGCAGAGGTTGTAAGTTCCCCTCTTGGGTTCCTAGTATTCCCCCCTTTGCAAAGATTTGTACATCAGGACTTAATAGATGTGCCAAAAACATTCCTTCCTTTGTATAACAAATTATCAACTGCATTGAGATTCATTAATTATGTCATCTAATTGGATTGAGGCAGGTGCAAAATACCTCAGATGAAGTGGTCACTGGCAAGAAGGCCTAAGCACAAGTTTTTCTATTAGAAACCAGCATGTCTCCAGACTCCTGGAATTACTTTGTACTTATTGATTAATGGCCATAATTTATTACAGTGCAGAAGATCTTGCATTGAGTTAAATGTGTGATTAATCAATTTTCCATCAAATTATGAACAGCAGAACAGTTGCAGGAAAGAAAATACCAAGTGAATTTTTCCCATGGCATCAGAATAGAAGGCATGAGGACTTCTGCTTGAGGAGAACTAATAACTGTCTAGCACTTGTTTAATATTTCCTGCCACACTGATGAATGCCATCCACATAAATAGGCCACAGGTAGCAGTGATTGAAAGACCACCAAATAGGTTTTATAGCTGCCTCTCCTATATAATGAAATATTCTTTAAGCCCATCTCAAAACAATTTATTAATGCAAAATGCATTTCTGCCTTCAGCCTGAAATATATCATTGTTAAGTCAACAATATTATATTAAACCGATAACTGATATTGCGGGAGAAGAAATCCCTAGGCAATGTAGAGATGAATTTGAGATTTTTTGTGTACAGAAGCTCATTTTTATTTCCATCAGAAACACAGACACGTGACTAATTGATGTCACTTCTAATCAGCTAGTAATGCAGATTACAAGTATAGCATGAGAACATTTGGGGCCCAATTTGAGGGGAAAAAAAAATCCCATGGTATTTCTATGTCTTTTATTGAGTAAAGTGACAAGCTTTCTTTCCCTGGTGAAGCAGCGTATGCTGTACAGTTTTATATTACTGTACATCTTTCATAGGCTGTTTTGCTCTGTTATACACTGAAAAGATGCACCTCCCTCACTGTAGGAGAATGATATAAAATACCAGATGACAAGGCTTGCTGGGAAAAAAAAATTAAGATAACTTTTTAAAAAATAGGAAGAGCAATTTGGAGCATTTGTAAATCAGAAGTGCAAAGACCTTTCCTTAAATCTCTCTGCAATGATCCAAATTTTTATTTTTAAATCACAGTGCCAAATTACTCAGTGATTCGAGTTACAGTAGGACCCTGGCAGAAATGCAGTTCATTTTCTAAGGCAGACAGGAGTAGTTTTTGCTATCTTTGCTGTCTTCTGCTCATAGCTCTCCAGTTCCCAGGGTATAGAACAGAATCAGGCACACCCCTCTTGCTACAGGCTACAAAAGATGGGTACTTGTGACTTCTTACTGTTTCATATACACAAATTTCCTTTTCACTGCACCTAACTTCCCAACTAGGACAGGGACCTTTCTTCTCTGCTTGCTGCCTATGTTAGCACTGCTTCTGAGGTAAGGACTTTCTTCTGTTTTTAAAATCATGACCTCCAAAATGTCCTACCAAATCCTGTAGAAGGTGCAAGGAAACCATTGAAAAGTATACCCTTTTTTTTTTGGATGGCCAAAAGTCACAGGGACAACTCTTTGGAAAGCAAGTGGAGAAGACCTTGAAATTGTGTCATTTTAAAATGTCTCCCATCTAAGCTGCCTGTAACAGCTGAAAGTGAGTATTTTTGATAGCTTTCCTAGGCTCTATTGGAAATTAATTTCAAGTATTCATGCTTGGCAAACAGATGGTTGTATCTCAACAATCCACCAAATTCAATATTCCTTGCTTCTGTTTGTATCATCACAGAAAGATAACATCAATGTATATAAACTAGATTTGTTGCCAGAAGGAGAGGTTAGAAATTTAAATCTGAGAAAAAGTATTATAAAATAGACTTTCTATTTTACATAAATAAATTCTAATGTGCTATTTAATCAACAAATCATTAACTGCTCCATTAGGAATGTCAGATCTCAATTTGCATGCTGGAGTATTGCCTGTGGATGTGGGAGATCTTGTTTAGAGCTTCTACTCACCCTTCAGAAAACCTCGATGAAGTTTCTTTCCCATTCATGTTCTTTTTACTCACAGGAAGTGTGGAATGCTTTCACCTACACTGTGCTTTTGTGTAACATCCATTAAATGGGTGTTTGTATTCCCTGTGTGGTTAGTGTGTGGAACTTATCTCCCCTCTCTAAGGGGAGGTACCACAGGAAGGGGATGGATGCTGAACAGTGATACACACTCTGATACATTGTGTACGTACTCATCAAGAAAGCTTTGAACATATTACAAAAAGCGAAGAGTGGATGTTATTGCTATCCTGAGAAAATTCAAAATTGCATTGCTGTCTAGATGAGTGAAAAATTGCTGAAGAACACAGAAGGTTAGTATATAAGGATCACAGCTGTTTCACTGTGCAATGACATTTACACTCACAAAATACACAAACACATCTCTTCTAGGTGAGATACTTGTGTGCACATGGCCACACATTCACTCCAAGAAGCAAAAGCTGAACTGCAATAACTGAATATTTTTTATATATTCTAAACACTCCCTTGGTCTCCCAGCCCCCATTAGTTCAGATCAAGTCCTGGGGTCGGGTTTTTAATATGCATTCAGCAAGGTGAGAAGAAATTGTCCTCATGTGCAGCCTCAAGTCCTCTGCTAGGACTTGGGGACTACAGCCACCCTCCAAAGCGCATCTGGAGACCAAAGTGAGGATGTAGCTGGAGAGCCAGCAGCTCCCTGCTAGCCCTTCCCCTTCTTTCCTCCCAAGCAAGAGGACAGCGAGTACCTCTTTCTCCTCCACAGGGGACAGGGGGCAGCCTGGCTTTGTTCCCAAGCCCACCAGAACAGGCATAACCCAAATGGCCTGTTGCTGCACTCCAGCACCATTTTGACCAGTGCTGTCTCCTAATGTTTTACTTAATACTCTCACACATACCGGTGTGTCTATTTTTCCAATTCTTTTTTGAACTTATTAATTTTGCTAGTAATTAGAAGTCTGTTCCAAGTGAAGTCCCACAAATGAGCTCCCTATGAGAAAAATCTTCTCAAGATAATAGTTACCTACAGAAGCTTCTAAAACTTGAAGATATGGGCAACCTCAAGTGCAATGCTACAATATATACCTAAAGGAAAAAAAAATATTTTTTTAAAGTGCTATTACTTCTCTAATAAAACTAAAGGTGCAATAATAGTACTACCAATATATTGTTTAGGATCTGCTAATAAGGACACTGAACTCAATGTTCATTTTGGCAGCTTTGGGCATTAGTCTATAGCGTGTTCTGAATATGCATAACAATTTGACTTTGGTCACTCAAACAAAGAGATGTTTCTCTTGGAGATATTAACTCTAAGTATATTTATTTTGTTGCTTTCCTCTTAAACTCTTTTACAGTTCTGCTGAAAAATTTTTGTTTAGAGGTCATTCATATACCATGGCTACGAGTATTAGAAGGTGTTGAGGGCAGGGCTGATGCTCAGATGTTTCTTATGGCTTTCACTGGCCACTTAGGAAGAACTGCAGGAAATGCTTCAGGTTGGTGAAGGCAAGAGATCCATGCGGTGATGGAAAAGACCATGGAGAGAAAGGAGCTGGAGGGAATAATGCAAGAAAGAGAATTACAAGTTTAAACTGGGAATGGCTTTAGGAAAGAACTGGCAGCAAAATCTGGTTTGGAACATGAAAGAGCATGGGGTAGATTTGTGTTTGGGTGACTAAAGCTATTTCAATAGATGTCTGGGAAGCGGATTACTTCAACCACACGAGCAACAGAGCTGCAGAAATCGACACAATGGATACATGGCCAGATGGGGGAAGCAAACCCTTTTACATCAGGAAAAAAAAAAAAGAAAAAACACACAAACAAAACAACTATGCTCATCAGGCAGAATGACTCCACCAAAATCTCTTAAAATGAAAACTTCAAATAAATATCTAAAGTCATAAAAAAAAGCAATCTGTGTGTGGTATCTCAGCAGAGTTATATCAGTACATCTATAGAACTATCTTGACTCACATAAGCAGAGAGACTCCTAAATAAAGTCAGTACGTCACCTGGAGTACATGAAACTAAAGTACGGATATCATCATCCATGTTAAAACCAGAATTAATTAAGTCCCTTAAAAGCCTTTTCTGCTTCAAAGAGTAAAATGTATTTCACATATAACTTACAGATATACAGATTTCCAGATCTTAAATGAAAGTTAAAGTTCCTTGAAGAAACTTATTCTTAAAGACAGACATACATACTTCTTGCAGTTGTGTCACAAGCTGGGAAGCAATATCTAACAACCGGGATTTATGAAAAATGACTCCTCTGGCAATTTTTTCTGGGACATACCTAGTTGCATCATTCTGAACATCCATTACCATTTCAGATCAAGTAATTAAGATTTAGCAACTATATATCAATAAAAATGAGGTAGAGTGCTAAGAGAATTGTTTGACCTGTAGCTATGTCTAAGCTAATCTATATTTGTTACAGCTAAGCCAGACTGTATTCTTCCAATATTTGCACTTCATTTGTATTATTCCTTCTTAAGTCCCTCCTTAAGGAGTCCTTCCTTAAGTAATCCCTTCCTTAAGTCCTTCTCCCTCCTTGGCCCCTTTCAAAACAAGCAGAAGCAGCAGTTGGGAACTCCACAGAAGCAGCTCCTGTGTTTTGTCTCAGCTTTGTCCCCACAACACTGAGCAGGAGGATGTGCTACCCTTGGATTGGCTGATGGTCACCTCCAGACAGGATGGAAGTCGCCCCCTTCAGCTTCTTCTTCAGCACCTTCCTGCCAGTTATGCCATCCCACAGCAAGTTCAGATGGCTGTTAGCTGCTGTTTGGAGAATCTTATCTAACTTTTGCTTTAGTCTTTAAGAACTTAAGCCTATGCTTATGATTCTTTGCTGCAGCCAGGCCCCTGGAGAGAGCAAGTCCACCCATACAAGAAGGTGCAGCCCTTGCACCCTCAGCCTTTTGTGGCAAGTCCAGCAAAGGCAAAAGGCAGCTCTGCCAACCTCATCCTGGCTCCCCGGGATGGTGGCCAGTGGAGCCTGTCCAGGGGCAGGGCTGCAGCAGCCTCTGCCCAGGCCTCTCCCCTCCTGCGCTTTTGGCACAGGCTCTCCTGGCTCCCGGCCCCTGGCACCAGGCAACGGGCAGGTGGCTTCTGCCGCTGTGACCTTGCTCCAAGCAGACTTTCTATCACCAGGGGTCGGCAACCCGAGGAGCAGAGCCGGTCCTTGAAACGTAACCTCTGACTTTCAGGGAAGTACCGTGCCGATTGCCGAGGTTGAAAACAGCCTGTCTTCGGGCGTCACCGTTCACCCCTGGAGGCACACAAAATGCACGTGCCAGTTTTAGAGCCCGCAGATCTAAAAATCCCTCTGACTACTCAGCTAATTAAACTAGCATTTCTAAGAGAACTGGCACACAACTACCAAAGCATCATGCAAAAATGGAGGGATCAAAATTATCTGCAGCGCTCTCAAAGGAGCGCGTTTCCCAGAGAGCATGAATGAAGGAGACAGGCCAAAAAAACAGTGCATATAATGGCAGCAAACCACAAGCATGTAAATATGCAAGACAATCATTTGAAGGAAAATTTTAAGCCTCATTAGTAAATGCTTTTTGTATTACTCTCTATATTTACAGAAGACGATACAGGACAGTTAACGAGGCAAAGTGTATCCTGGGGTGCCAGAACACCGTGCTGCAATGGGCTGTCGGAACAGTATTAGCCAGGCTACGTGCTTTCTCCCCAGTTTCAATGGGCTCTACCAGGCAGTATGCCCTGGATCGACTGCTTGGGCAGCATCCAACAGCCAGTTAAGGCCAGAGGAGTCTTGTCATTGACTTTGGTCAGTCCTTGCTCTCCAGCGCTCCGGGAGAAAGCAGCTGCTTGTAGCAGCTTCTACAGCCTCATGCCACGTTGGGTTGCACAAGTTTTACTCTGGGGCAAGCCTCCAGGGCACAGGGGAAGAAAACAGGGAATGAAGGCATCCTGAAACACTTCCTTCAGCACCTAGGGATAGGGGAAAAAAGTACTGTTCTAGCACAGAGGATATCTTGCTATAAGATTGTTTTTCACTTTCCCTTTGGTTAACAGTAGCATTAAGGAAAGTTGATTTTTTTTTTCCCCCCTGCCATCCATGAGGTGTTCATTACTGCAAACAGTAGGAATTCAGTCTCCAAAAATATATTTGGATCTTAATAAGAATAACACAGGTTTTCAAAGTTTGGACACCCATTTTAAAAGAAAAATATGAGTGGGCTTAACTGTAGTTCTTATGTGAAGTTTATGTGTCTCATACATTTTTTCATATGGTTAATATCAGTCAAGCATGGTTGATATTCTAGTAAGGCAGTTTCTTGTTATTTTTATTCAAAATATCCTCCTGAAGGTAAGTTAAATGCTCCATAGTCCCAAATCTAAAATTAAATTTTAGGAAAATGTCCTTTAAAAATGGCCTATTGTGTTAAGCCATACATGTTAAATGTTATTCCTGGCATGATGCATCACCACAAGTAACAGAATTAATTTTTCTTTTACAGAAATTAGTAATTAAATAAACATAATATAAATCCTTATAACCAATTTTTCCCTACAGTAGCAAAATTTGGACTGTGCTAAAAAGCCTGAGAAAAATTGTTAGCATAAAAGAATTTTGTTTTCAATTGCACCCAAGCTTAGCTTGGGCCAGATCACCCTCCTTTTGGAAAATGAAAAGAGCTGAAACTGTGGGGGAGTTTCTGTCGCAAGGAATCCATTACAGCATCGTGCTAGACAGGAAATGGGAGAACAGCTTCCTTATGGCAAGGGAAAGCAAGTTAGCCTGAAGGACCCTACGTGAGCCTGTGCTGATCTAAAGCCCAAAGTTGGCGCTTCAAGACTGGGCTGGAAACTTCGGGAAATGAGGCTGAGCCACTATTCTATGCCCAGAAGGGGAGACATTCATATAGAGGCCTTTCTGCACATGTACCAAGGGAGACTTGTCCACCATGAGCCAAGAGCAATCAGAAAAGACGTCAGAACAACCCTAGGATGAAAGGGCACTGGTGACAGTGCTAACACGGACTCACAGCTCTGTACCTTGTATTTTTAAAAATGGCTGAATGGCAATCTATGTCCCTTAAACTCTCAACTGCCTGCAAACCATATTTTATCCCTCCCTTATCAAGCACTTTGTGGTTACACTTCAGGCCAGATCTAAGCAAAGATATTAATCATTTGTCAAATAAAATTGTCAGCCTGCTCCATCCCTATTCTTTTTCAATAAAGATCAATTGAAACAGTGTAAAAAATATCAACAAAGTCAAATCTTTTAAAAAGAAAGCAAAATGAAAGAACTATAAGTTGTGGCCCACCACATTTTAAAGTAACTTTTAGCTGTGGTTTTAGATTTGGACATATCTAAGCCAATAGGGGTGGTAGTTGTTATTATTTATTGCTTAAAATGTGAATCTTTGTTTTCCTTCTAATATGCCTTGTGGAAGAAAAAGAGACATCTGTGCTAAAGTAACCAGTCTTTATGGGTGGGGAAGAAACCATCTGGGTTAAAGTAACCAGTCCGTGTTTCACTAATTCAAAGTCAAAGAGCAATAGCTACATGAAAAAACAATGGTGTCTTATTTAAATTAAAATACTGCATTTGAAAATTATTATTCTAAACTTTTAGTACTACATCGGCATTATTTCACAAGTATGTTTCTTGTATTGTAATGCCAAGCTGATGTGTAGACAAGCTAATTCCTATTTTTATTTTAAGCTTTATCGTACAAATACTGAATAACTTGTGGACACATAAAAATCAGCAAGAATGGCTATTGTAGTTAGAGTGCTGAAACCACCCAAACTGACTTCCAACTACTGACTTCCAACTAAAAGTCAACAGGATTTGTACACTGAAATTTATCAAGTATTTTTGAAAAAAAGTTATTGGAGCATTTGCCTCTCAGTTGTTGTTGCCTCATTGCAAGAGTCTTCTTCCCATCTTCTGCAACCTGTGCGAGTGTGTAATTGTCTTTGTCGCACTGGATTACCCACTTGTTCTCTACTCGAGCAATAATTCACTAGTCGCATTGTCAATGCTCTATTTCCTTATTCCACAAGTAGCGTGACATTAACTGTCCTCTTAGATATACCATCAAGACTGCAACGTTCTCTGCAGCTCATCCCTTCCAACAGTATCTTTCTAGCAAGATGCCCAAAGTGGCTTATACCTAGATTGGGTGATGCTTAGCATCAGAAAAACTCTTGAGATACAAAAACATTTCCCAGCCCAAACTGAGTCTCCTCATACTGTCAAGAGCCACAGAGGTCACTTCTGTTTGGCTCCAAAGGGCATTTTCTTCTGTCTCAAAGAGCTTTAAGTAATCTCGGCCTGTCTTTCATACAAATTAAGAAGAAAAATATTAAACTACCAGTTGCTACACAGTACTTCCTACATCTGTAACCTCATTTCTCTCTTCTGTTTCATTATCTTACAAGGTAGATTGCAGAGCAGGGTATGAGCCACTCATCCATGAAAATAAGTGCCTGCAATCTACCCCAAAGCTGCAACTGGGGACAAAATGCTGGTTTTGGGTGAGCAGAGGAACAGCAAATATATGCTCCAAACAGACCTAAACAAGGGTGATGTGTTGCCTTCTCTGTGCTGTGAGGAGAGAAAGGTTTAAGACCAGCGTAACGGAACAACCTGGATGCTTAACCCAAGTATTTGAAAAGGTCTAACTGAGAGCCTGACTATCACTCCTGGGCTCCAAAGATACTCTTTGTGATAGTGACAAGGGATCTAATTAGCTGCCAGATGATACCAAGTTAGTGAGCAATCTTTCTCCTTTTTGATAGCCTAAGCCGTATCTTAAGTTATTCCTTCTCCTGAAGCCCTAACCTACATATTCTTGTACAAGCACATGTTTCAGTGAACTTCTGCTTGACCACTACAACTTAATCCCTCCTCTGAGAAGCCAAAGCCCAAATTTAGATCTGATATTTATTGCACAAAATTCTTCAAGAGGCAAACAGCCTTTCCATCACACTCCTTGAGGCACAAAAGTCCCATGGAAAATTATTTATTAAAATGGCTTAGATCCAGAAGTATGCACAAAATAAATATTCATATCGTCATTATTGCTTGGTTTTGACTGCTGTTCTCAGGAGGCCATAACAACCTAACTATGACTAACCTGGTACAGGCCTTTCATTGACAGAACTGTATGTTTGTTCTGTTTTATACTGTCAGTGATGTATAATCAATTGCTACTACTTGATTTGTACTGCCTATGGCACTAGGGAAAATTAAAATTAGCATAAATTATAACATTTAACCTTTCAGTACTAGCATGAAATGATATATTGAGAAACGGCAGGGTAAAAGAATCATTTCCACAATGTACCTTTCAAAAATTCATGTAAGTGAAATGAAAGAGGAGTTTATGACAATGTTAATTAACATTACTGCATCGTAATGGACTCATCTCACTGTAATGTTTTTAAAATGAAAAATAAGATTATTAATCAGGTGAAATCCAACTGAGAAAAGTGCTATCTGTATATCTTCTTCCAAGTAGAGATTTTGCCATGAATCCACTGTCCGTGTGGTGTTGCCCTCCCATGAGCTACATATCAGGAGGCAGCAGCTTCAAAGAGCTGAAGAAATAATGTCCTTTTCTGATACTCTTTGGTCTTCATATTTAAAGCAAATGTTGGGACAGAGTTGGCCTTAATTAAAAATAAATGTGTTTCACTGATGCTTCCTGAGGTATGCTGAAGTGATGGCTAAAGTAATTGCACTTTCGTTGTCAGGAAAACACCTAGCTTTTGAATGAATACTGTTACAGTTTGTATCATTATCCTATAGCTCTCTTTTCTTTTTAAGCATAACTTTTACCATTTAGATAATGTTTTCTTACACTTATGGTTATTCCTAAATCAAGAATGGGAAGAACAATGCAATCTAATCCCCTCAGCTTTTAACAAGTGAAAATGTGATTGAAAGGTGAATATAAATAAATATAAAATGTATTCAGATTTCCACATAGTTTTACTCCCTTCATGAACGTATACAGCAGTTAAAATATACAGCAAGCAATCTAATCCCATTTACTTCTGGAACATATAAAGGATAGCCATAAACCTATAGAGAGACAGACAGATATATGGATACACAGACAGGATAACATTTTCAAGGTTTCTGGTGAGAGAATCCTTGCAACAGATGTATTTTTTAATTTAGGATTTTCAGTACAAGCTTAGATCATTCATAATTATACCCTCAGACAAGGAGGGGGGTATAAATAAACTTTAATGGAAAGGAAACAGTCTGTAGAATAAGCATTTTCTTTGAATCATAACAACCCTTTGAATTTAAAAAAGAGGCTTTCCTTGAGGGATTGGGTGAAAAGCATTTAAAACACGGCAATCCTCCCACTTTCTTCTTTGTCTGAGCAGATGGCTGCTGGTCAGCAAGGGATGAATTTGAAAAATACTATTTTTTCAGACTGATTCTGGGCCTTGAACTTAAAAAAAATGACCAGAGCAGAAATAACAACAGCAGAGGGAGGCAGAAAAGCAGAAAGAGATCTGGTGCTCCTACTGAAGACCTGAAAAATTATACAGAAACTAAAAAAAGGAGCGCTAGAAAAATACCTCAAAGAAAGCAATCATAGGACCTTACTGCTCCAAACTCTGGTCATATACAGGCACTGGGACTTCCTTTGAGCTGTAAGGATCACTGCTTTGAGCCTCAACAGAGGGAAAAGGGGTGCCTGGATTCAGGCCTTTTCGCATGGGGCTCTGATAATCCAGAGACAAAAGTCGATAGTGAATTCCAGAGCAGCAGCTGTGATGTTTCCATCTGGGGACCAGAAAACATCTGAATGAATGAGAGAAATGATCTAACAATCAATAACTTTTTTCAAGGCATCACAAGAAGCCTTTGAACAATATCACAAGAAGGAAAAGAAAAAAAAAAAAGAGAGAGAAAAGCTGTTCTAATGGAGGGGAAAATGAACCCACAAACAAGACCAAATTGACATACAGTATAGCTCTATGTTCACAGGAATAAAAAGAAGAAGAGTCTGGGAACTGAGAGTTTCAATCCAGAAAAAAAATTAATTTAAACTGTTCTTAGCAAGCATGACTGTGGAAAAAATTCTACTGTTTCTGGGGAGAAAGAAGTGTTGCTTCATTTAATAGAAATCAGTAGATCTTCCAAAGTCGAGCTTCACAGTTTACTAGACCAAAAGTTTGTTCTATTATGCAGGCGACTGCACCTTGATCAAAGGAGAAAGGTAAGATGAAAGATCACCTGTCTGTTTGGGGGGCAGGGGGAAAGGGTCAAGGAAGAAAATGTAAGCAATAGACCTGAGTTCCTGGTTCTTTTTCCCTGTAGCCCTTACTGACACAGCAGTGTCCAGACTACGCTGGCAAAGCTGTATATACTCCCCCTCCAAATGCAGTGTGTGGAAAGTTGGGGATGGTGAGCTCAGAGACCCTTTCTTGTCATCTGAGACCCTTCTCATAGAGAAGGTGTAAGCTGGAAAAGCAGACAAAGGAAGGGGGGAAAAAAAAAACCCCAAAGCCTATTTCAGACCAAAGAGGGCTCAACAGCGCAGCAAACCGCGATAGGAACAGAAATCAGCTTGGGTATTCGAGGCTGAACAGAGTTCTTTTATAACTTACAAATGGCTGAAATCATTTGTAGGATTTAAGAATTTGCTGGTCTTGGTTAGCATCCAGAAAGTCAGGAAACAATAAGAAAAAACAGCTTTTAGATGTACTGCTGGCTTAAATAATTTCCAGGGACTGTGTTTATACGTTGCCTAGAGATAAACTTCAGCACAGAGGAGTGATGCAGATGCAAAGTATCCATCTCCCTGCTAAGGTAAGATATTAAATGGAGGCACTGCGGTGGAGTAAATGGAACCTGTGTAATTTTTACTCGGTGCCACTGCTTTGAGAGAACATCACAAAAGAGCTGCCAAGCTTTCCGATAGATAAGCCTTCCAGCAAGGTAACTGCTAAAGGAGCCATAACGTCATAGAATAAAAACTAGCAGGCATTAAAGAGAAAAAAAAAAAAAAACCAACACAACACACAATGAAAATTATTTGGCCAATCTCAAAACTTCTCAAAAATTCAATGGTAACATCTATATTATTAAAATCTCTTGGGCTTTTCTATGTGATTTTTTTATATAACTGTGTTCCTGAATTGAGAAATGTATTCCACACATTTCCTAATGTCACTGTACATGTCACTCTAGTATATCTTTATTTATAAAAAAAAAAAAAACACACACATAAAATGTCTAATCTGTTTAATTTAAAAAAAATATTCTCAAAAGCAAGTGAAATTTTGGGTTCTGCCAGAGTTTGCAGAGAGTCTGAGGGAACAGCTTCCTCATTTAATTCACCTGGAGTCCAGGAAATTCTGCTCTTCCTTCACTGGGAAATTACGTATGTTCTCGGGGAAAAAGATAATTCCACTTCAAAGTACAATGACCTCTTTATTATTTTGGAGAAGTATATGAACTACCGTTCAGAGAAATAAGAAAGTCAGTTCAGGGCAGCCGGGTGCTGGCAGAAGGCAAAGGCTGATGCATGAGCCCCTGGCAAGCTCAGGTCAGTGGGGGCAAGCAGAGAGGTTCACTTCTGGACAGGGCAACAGGAGCTCCCGCCTAAAGACCAGAACTGTTCTGCCTAGTAAGCATACTGGAAAACACTTCCTTGAAACACAGTTGAAAATAATAGTCCTCATATTTTATGTCAATGGGTAATTTCAAAGATAAGCCACAGCTCTGTGTGTATTTTTATGAGGGTAGGAAGCAGGGAATGAAATATTTGAGAACACTAGAAGATTAATATTACTGCTGGATGCAAAAGTTCTGCTGTAGAGTTTAAACACTCTTGTAATGAAATTTAGTGTCTCTGTGCTGTGAAATACATATAGAGGCCCTATTTATTTCATGACATTTCTCACACAAGCATGACCCCGGAATAGTTTATCACGTTAAATAATTTAAAAAGCCATAGACACATGAAACATCACCAAGTATATTTACTTTAAATAGATGTCTTTGTGAATCACCTGAACTCTACAAAATTCCAACCTCCTTCTACTATAAAAACATAAGTTAACAACATTATGATTTTCTATTTTTTAAATGTAGGCAAGTGAGAAATGCTGAATTGTATCACATGGGACTCTGTGATCTTTCCAGAATGGATCCAGTCTTGGATGTACAAATTATGTCTTACAACTAAAGATATAATTCACATGTTTAAGGATCCTGAGATGTTTAATCAATAATGTTCTGAGTAAATGTGTTTTTAGAGTCTATGAGCCATTTCCCCTCAAAAGCTATGAGTTTGTAGCAGGAATGTTGCTGTCGTCATGTGGTAGCTCATCAATTCCTATCGACATCTCTCTGTTTAATTGCAATTTAAATCATGGTGTATTTCATTAGATCTCAAAATGGATTACAATGCTCCATTAATTCTGTAGTTACGTATGGGAAAGATCTAGTAGTGACTCTATGGGTCAAATATAGGCCTCGGTTTGTGAAGGGAGCTCCTATTGCCATCAGTGTGAGTTCTGCACATGGACTGAAGGCATGACACGGCCCATTATTCTCAATTTTCCATAGTACAGTCTCTGAGAGAACACATCACAATAGAAATTGCTTATCTGGGATGCACCAAGAAAGATATTCCAGGTTTATTTCTTCTCAAGATTGCAAAAATTCAAACATTTTCCATACCCACATAGACACACTTTTCCTAAATGATATTGTCTCTTTTTTTCATTCCTTTCAGCTATAACATATAAAGCCATTCTCACAAAAAAGAATCTGCTGATGAAAAAACATGTCATTTATATTACCAGAAGAGGAAATCAACAAAAGATCTTAGCTAACTCCAATTGGGAGCTCTGTCATTGATTTCAGACAGAGACAAATTATTTCATGTACTTTTCTGTTATTCTATTTCACAATACTGAGAAAAAAAGCTTAGGTACATGTTGGCCAAAGATAGACTAGCAAGTAGTAGAATTTAAAGAGTGTAAGGAGAGGGAGAGCGTGAGAGCATGGTGAAAAGCAGGTTATAATTAGGAATGATGGTGTAAAACTTGGTAAACAAAAATATAGACAGAGTATCAAAAGGAAAAATTGTAACCCTGAGACCTTTTAAACTGTGAGAGTAAATAAAAATAATGGCGAGTCTGTCCTCTGTACTATACATGTGGAGCACTGTAACACACCGTTAGAAGAGACTGATGTTTGGCTAATGACCTCTAACCCTGCAGCTTTCACGTCACGCATCAGGAATGAACTCCAAGTGCTTAAGGCTCATCTAGACTTTGAAGACACAGCCATCACTAGAGGCATGGCCTTGCTCCTCCCCAAACTCACTGCATGCAAGTGAAAAGGTGGCAATCTTGTCCAGTGCTGTGCTCTTCTCTGACCCCATTGCCTACCTGTGGAGTGGCAAACTAGACTTGTATTCAAAGCAAATTATACAGCATCTTAGCAGTAAGGTTTCAGGCTTACTGAAGATTTTTAGATCGCACTCAATAAGGAGTACAGGCAGGTTCACTTCAAGGCAGTTTAGCAACATAAACAGGGCTCAATCCAAGAAAAGAGAGCAGTTCAAAGGAAAGCCATGAAGGAAGACATGAACCAGGAGTCTTCCTGCCCCTGTTGGTGCTAAAGCAGCTAGGACAACAGAGGCAGCAGCTACCCTACCCTTTCCTCAGATCCAGTTCTCTATGTCATCTGCAGTGGGTACCCCAGCGTCATGGCCCTTCCTTTGCTTTCTGCAGCACTGCCCAACACAACCACTTCTTTGCCTATTCCCAGGACCAGTTCCAAGCTCATCTTTTTTGTGGAAGTCCAAAGACTCATGACATGCATACAGCAGCACCAAGGCACAAACACTGATCTTGTGCTTGTTTGAGTGCACTTTGGGAAAACCCAAAGTTTTCCCTTTGGAAGGGAAAGCTTTGGTTTGCTATATCAGGCACCAAAAATAGATACTGATACTCTAGGACAGAGTAATGTTAAGCACAGTAATAGAGGCACAAAAAACTGGGGAACAATAAAAGTACCTTTAGAAACATCTGGGCAAATAAGTTTCTCGTATTTTCAGTCAGCACATTCACCAATACTGAAGACATCCTTGATCCTCCTGCTCCCTCCAGAACAACATTTGCACTAAGACTTTCTGGTGGGTATTCCTCAGAAAGACAATGGAGCACTTCTGCTCTAAGTAGGGATCTGAGGAACATGGATCCCTAAGCTTCTTCACAGTTCTCTTGGATGACACCACTGCCCTTGCCACTTTGAACCTCGTTTCCTCTGATTAGAGCAAATCGTTATTCTGATGTTTATCACCTTGACAGCCAGTGAAACGTGACAGTAAAGTTGAAGTGGTCCTGACTCTGCAAAAACCTCCAAAAACCCACTGCTCTTTTCTCCCAAGTTTGAACACGGGCTCATCGGGAATTGGGAAAGACCTTGCTTGTACATAATTTAAGATTTTCATGGGGGAAAAAAACATGACAGTGCTGGGCTAATTCCTTTCTATCCAACTGGTGGTTTTCCAGTTCTATATGTATAACTCACTGTTTATATATTATGTTGAACTTGCCAATCATTGTAGTCTGGATCAAAGAAATTACCATGGATCAGCAAGGTGAAGGGTTTTATAAATACCAACGATGGATATTACAAGAAGAAAAGGAGAAAAAAATGCACAAAACAAACAAAAATAACAACAAAAGACCAAACCATTATTAGAAATAAACAACCAACATGGAAAACACAAATAGCTTTGAATAGCATTCTGACTCACGTAAGAATTGTCCTCAGTAACTAATTCCATTACCGCCATTAACTACAGCTGCAAAATGGAGGTTTTGAACACAGCCAAGAAGAACCCATCAAAGGTTGAAAAAGTCACTGCACCTATTTAAATCCACGTCATCTTGTGTGATCCATTTTTACAGAACACATACTGAGTGTTGTGTATGAACCATCAGATATAAAGTGATGAGTAAGATGGGAAACACAGAGAAACTTGATATTGGAATAAAGGGAGGGCTGGAGCTATCAATTTACTCCCTCTGTGTAGCAAGAGTGAGGATAATGCTAAACTGAAATACTTAGAATACTTCAACTTAGGCACATTAGAACAAACTAGTCTCCCTGAAAATCTCCTCACCTCTTTTTATCTTGTGCTGCAGAAGAGGCATGGACAAGTTTTGAAACGTGCTTCCTCTTAGTGTCAAGAAGCTCTCTCATCCTCACCTTTGTCCCAGCCCCACCATCCCAACTCCTTTTCTGTTGTTGGAGCCTGGGAAATGTGTCCCTTCCTCGGTACATTCGTCGCTGGCAGAGCTGTCTGGGAGGAGCATGCTGCTATTTTCCATTCTGGAATGTCTTTAAAGTGCAGATTCTGCCCTTACAATGTAATTTCACAGTGCAGGATACACCAAAGCCTGCCTCTCACCTAATCAGGCAGAGATGAACTTTATAGGAAGCCCATGAACACTAACCAGTAGCAGAAAAGGGCAACTGGAGAGCATGCCAAATCTGGGATGGATCCGCTGGTTCGCATAACCCCAAGCTTTCTCCTCCCCTGGCAAAGGGACCAATCCAGAAAACCCAGGGGAAGAAAGTTCCTCATTTCAGGGACATTCCACACATTCAGAACAGAAACTGGGGAAGTACAGAGGTGTCAGCATTGGAGCATGAGGGGGAAGCTATTAGTAAAATATCCATATTTTTGTAAATATGAGCACTTAAGATACCATAGCCGTGGTACCTGAGATGCTGCATTCTGCTGGGCAGCACAGTCACTGAGAAATTTTCTGTCTCCTTGCAGTCCCTGAAAACATACATGAGTGTAAACACCATAATGGGCCTCATCAGAAGCGCTGAACCATTACATGGTATATAGCTATAGGGGAGGTATAGCTAAGTTTGGGAGGCAAAACTTGCATTTTTTCATATAGTTTTAAATTACATGGAAATATTTTCAGAGTTTCTTTTTCATGAAGGAAGTTTCTTTTTCTACTTTTTTTCTTCAATGACTGTTTTCAGAAGACGATAAATGATAAATGATCCTCTATTGATCATAAGGCAACCGAGTAGTTAGTACTTTTGATACAGGCAATTAACATAAAAAGATAATGTGTGAAATGCATGGAGTATGTGCATCATGAGTGACTATTGTCATCAGTAGTCTTGCATTTCAATAAAGAAAAATTGTTTGGGGAAGTTGGACAAACAGCTATTGCTATTACATCCACACACTGCTGATTTCTAATATTTTTTTATAAAGATCAGTAATGATATTCTATTAGGGTGATGAGACCAGAATTAATTTAAATAACTGTGTGCCTGATTCATGAAAAACAACAAAAAAAAAATGCCTCCACAGCTAGGGGCCATTATTTCTATAATTTTTCTATGGAAAAGTCATGGTCTGCATTCAACTTCTAGTTCAAAAAGTTTTCAATTTATACAGATGGGGTTTTATCTTCGCAATCAGTTCCAGAGGAATGACTTAACTACTAAAAGGAAAAAACCCTCCACTGTATAGTTCAGAAATACACTGATCACAGACTTTCCTTTGAATAATTATTTATCCAATCCTTTTGCAACTGCAGGCAGAGAAGAAGAGTAAAATGGACACACAAAAAACAACTTACACATAGATCATATTAACAGGCCCTTCGCTTTTTAGACATCAGCATAATTTCCATTCTTTATTAAATACAAATGCCAAAAAGCATTTAAAAACATGAATCTAAATAAGGATAGGAATGAATGTAAAACACAGATACATACTATGCTCTTACAATGTTCATGAAGCATGTACAGCTCACATTTACATGCTTATTCACAAATATTTCTACGCAAACTATACCAGCATTGTAAATAATGCTTTCATTTTGCTAATATTCTTGCACTTCTTTTTTTCTATCATGAAAAAGATCTGTGTACCTTGGAGATATCCCAGCCAGCTGAGAGACAAATTATGTGGCTAGCATAACTGTATGAAAGAGCATTGGATAGAGAAGCTGTATAAGAGAGATTCTGCTCTAACAAAATCAGAAGAGTATTGCCTGCTGGTTAGAGTAGTTCTGCGAAGGCCAAATCATATCGTATTTCAAACCTGGAAAAATATTTACAATATTATTTTTACATTTTCCTATATGAATTTTATTAAAGTGTATTCTTGTTCAGTAAAGAACAAGCTCAAACCACCTACTACAGGATATTATCAACACTTTTGCCAGAAAGTAATTTGCTTTCTAAGGTTACAAAGAATATTTAAAATTAATGGAAGAAAAACAGAAGAAAAAAAATCTCTTCCCAGTTTGTTTATAGTGTGCTTTTGACAGTGCTTTCTGTGTGGCCAGTTCTAGCGTTTCCTTTATAGTTTCCCTTCATTTGTGCATGCGTCTTTCACAGCCACAGAGAAAAGTATTTTTAAAGATAGAGATGTAATTGAAAAACCACTAAACCTGGCCAAAAGATGCAGCGTAGGGTGACTCACTGAAATTTAATCCTCCTTTTAAATGATTACATTGTAAGTTTGTAGGGTTGATTTAGACTTCTAGTGGATTAAATAAAAACCTGCAAACTATTGTTTTCCTCCTTTTTTTAAAAAAAGTTCTTTCTTTCCACTCCAAAAATTAAATTATTCTCCCAGAGAAATTAGAGAAATTGATTCAGGTGTAAATTGCTATCTGAAAACAGTAGCTACTCCCTGCTTTAATATTCTGTAGCTCAAGCAAATAACTCAGTGATCCCAGATGACAGGGAGGATACAACTAGAAAAATCCCTTATATGTCATTTTTTTAATGGGTTTTAATCATTCTTTATTGCTTTTTTTTCAGGGAAAACATTTCTTCCTAAACACTGCACTGGTGCAAGATAGACAAATTTAAAAGGAAAAGATACTTAATTTGAGTATGAATTGCAGGATCAAGCCCATTGATCTTGGCTTATTTTCTGCTTAGCTTGCACTATAGGAAAAAATTATTTAAGACTCCTAGGGCCTGTTTTCAGGTGCATATACAACAGTTTGCTACAGCTATAATTCCGTTTATTTTAAAGAACTTTATCCCAATTACCCAAAAGCACATCTAGGCCCAAGGGAAATTCTTTCCAACTTTTTCGTTTGTAATTTTAATAATAGCTTTGCTTCCTAAAATTTTTTAAGAGCTTCAGGC
Organism: Scolopax mira; assembly: GCA_004320125.1. Lineage (NCBI taxonomy): Eukaryota > Metazoa > Chordata > Aves > Charadriiformes > Scolopacidae > Scolopax > Scolopax mira. The sequence continues at coordinate 414,796 of BJBW01001015.1, forward strand.
TGTTTCACAGTTTACTGTTCCTACTTCATACAATTTCTGTCTTTAGGCTTCTGTTTAATACTTGTTTTTGCATTTCTCAATAATTTTAAAATATAATCTCAAAAATAAAATAACACCCTTTCTGCTATGAAAACCCTTTGCTTTAATACAAATAGAGTGATTTAAGCACCCTTCTGGGGTTTTGTAGCTGTTAGTGTTCCTGGCCTCAAATTTTAGCATCATTCTTTAAAATGAAGGAAAAAATCAACTTGCAATTTAGACAGTTACCAAATTACCAAAACTAGTGCAGCAACTCTTAATGAGTGAAACCATTAACAATTTTCTGACTGCAGCCCCTGTTCAAATACCTTGGACACCTTGTTAGCACAGAATGAGGTGTTCAATCAAGAGACTGGGAATTGGAAGTACCAGGGCACAGTTTTGAGTGGTGATTACAAGGGCATGAGTGTGAGTGCCAAAGTAACAGTCTTCTACACTGCAGGAAGCTGAGAAACCTTCAAGTCTACATTTGTAAATCAGCCTGGATGATTACAGCAGTCACAAGCAAAGAACATATGAAACAATTATTTGCACCGTTCTTTCACTCTTTTAATTTGCTCTTAAAATGAACACAGTGATACTAAGAGCCATTAGCTTTGTCTTTGAAAATTTCATGAGACTTCACATCTTTCCAAGCAGCATCTTAAATTGCTTAAAAGTAGAAATATAACAAAGAACTATTGTTTCTGATTGTTAAACCCCTTTCACGTCAATAATCTAAGCTTACATTAATGTTCAAATATGTCTTTGAATTTCCTTTAAAAGTATTTGGTTGATATGCAGAAGCGATACGATTTTAGACTTTCTACTTCTCCTTAATTGCTGTGACAAAGACAGCTTGCATTCTTAAATGAGTAAATTTTAAAAGTATATTTTGTCACATTAATATCATGTTGTAAATGTACATGTATTTCCCTTCTATTAATGCAAGAGAATACCACTCTGATGTTAATTTTACTACTTTAGTTTTATAAAATGAGTCCTTTATAATAGTTTCCATACAATTAACTCATTTTTTTCTTTCAATCTGTAAAATGCAATACATGTAGAAATAACCCCGAATATTTCTAAAACTCGTATCTCAGACACAAGACTTGTTATTAGGAGCTACTTTCGTATTAAAGATAAGGAATTATTGACTAAGGAAGTGATGAGAAATAGCAAAGAAGAATTAAATTATCCCTACTAAGAACTGAAAAAAGATAATCTACTTTAAAAAAAATCAAAGCATCCTGCTACTTTTCTATACTTCGTGGATATATAATATATATATATATACCTCTAATATTTCACTGCTTCTGATTTGAAGAAATAATTTATCAGTGGAAAATATCTAAAATTGCTGCATTTAGTTTAAGAAAAATATAATGTTTATGCTATGATTTTTTTAACAGCTCACCTTACACCTTTTATAGGAATAATAGAATAATATCATGAGCTTATTAGCATCTCAGCTATACTAATTGCTTATATAAATAGCAAACAGAAATTAATTTTTGTACTTTTTGATCATCTAGAAATATTATGCAAGAACTTTTCCCACAGGACTGTTTTCTTCCATAAATTATTGTTGCAATATAAAACACTTATTTCAGATTAATCCATTTTTACAGTAATTGCTTGCTTACAGAATTCTGTTTTGAGCCTTGCAAAAATAGTTGGCTCCCCAACTTAAAATGCATCATTATGTCTAACAAATCCTGAAATATTGTCTTGCATGACTCCTTGGCTTTATTACTGTTTTCTGGAAACTCCTCAGAATATGTGTCTAAACATTAAAAGAAACAGGTAGTTCTGATTCTTTGTCTAATATTTGAAGAGTGACAAATTATTAAAATAATGCACCCAACCTATGCTAAAGCAAAACTCCAGACTGCGATGTGCTTCACTGTCAATGACATCCTGTGCATCTAAATTATGCTGAAGGGAATTCAAAAGTGCAACATCTTTATTGACATTTCATGCTTGTTTGTTCTAGGTAACATTGAAATATATATTATTGTAACTTTTGTACCTAAGGGTGCTGAAGCTACCAGGTAATATTATAAAGTTACATATCACTTAAAAATATAGCCAAATATTTTCACCCCTCCCCCGCTCTCCCAGCTATACCCACCAGCAGCTGAAAACAACAGTAATTGAAATTAAAAGGCTCCCTTTTGCAAGTAGTAAAGTCTGGTTTTAATAATAAGAGGGGTTTCAGATGCAGAGGGCGCTGTTGTTCATATATTTTGCAAGCATTTCCTGATGAGGGATAAAAACATTGATCTAATAGTTTAATGTTTATATTTTTAAGCTTTCCATGAAATGTTAGTGGAATTGCTGACATATAGATGCTACCTTCCACAGTATGCGATGAGTTTCCTGAAATAAATCCTTTTCATGACAGACTAGAAGGGAGATGCCAGCTATCGTCACCCAAGTGAAATGTTTTTCACTGTTTCCACTTTACAGTCCATTTACCAAGACTTTATAACCCAGTCACAAGATTTCTTCCATCGCACATTTTCATATAAGGATATTTTAGTTATTTTTATTTTAAAAACACACCAGATGTATTTAAGTGTAACTTGCAAGACAGAGTGTGAAAACAATTTGAAACATATCACTGCGGTGGTATTCTTCAACATTTCCTCTCTCTAAAATACCCTTTGCAGTTTATAACTAATTATTTCAGGTGTTTTGTCCGTAACAAAGTATTAAGTAATTATACCCAGTAAAACAGAAAGGAGAGGAACGTACCATTCACATCATAAAATAATCTTCTGCACAATAACTTTTCTTTATAGCTTTACGTATGCATGTATTAGCATTATAACTCCACACGCATAAGTAACAGCTTTAAAGACATCGTTAGTTCTTTGAAGTAAATTGTTTTCTAAATCCCTATATAATGTGCTATATCTTCTCATGCATTCACATTTTTAATAAATTTCTCTTTTTCTCTCACTGTTGGAAAAAGAACTACTATGCTTCAAAACAGAGAGAAAAAAAGTAGTAAAAATCTTAATGACAATTTAGACCCACAGAAACCCAGGAAACTTACAGTTACAGCTGAAATTTTGTATTTAACTTGCATAATTGTACCTAAGGAGTTTAGCTGGGTGAGAAAGAATGGGCATCCTGCAGTCCTTGTCTGAAGTCAACGGGAGTTCAGCCTGAGCAAGAATTACAGCTTCTGGGCCTGAGACATCCCAGATCGACTCCTGCACTGAGTTCCCTGTGCTACCTAAGCCCAATAGGGTGTATTAGAGCCAAAGCAACAGGCTTTGTCCAGATCCCACTTGTGGCTTTAAATCAAACTCTGAAATACTGCGCTGCCGACTTTGTAAAGTTTAACATTGATTTACCATAAAATCTAAGTTCCCAAAAAAAAGATATTACTTTAAAAAACAGGAATTGAAGAAAATTATTCGATACACATTATTTTTCTTTTCTAATAAATTTTATTGATTTTTGTTTCACGCTAGAATCAAATATATTTGTATCTTAAAGTGTCTGCAAATTTGATCCTTAAAACAAAGCTACTAGGTTAAACTGTAAATATTGGGATAAATACACTTCTCATATGTCGCTCCCAGTGTGGGTCTCTCCAACTTGCATGAAACATCTTAAAACAAATTCAGTATTTCAAAGTAACAAACAAGCCATCAGAATACGTGGCTGACCAAGACTACTCGCATTTCAAATTAACCAAAACTCTGCCTAGTTAAAACAGTGCCTACGCTCTAATAAAAAATGGCTATTGTTAGTTTTTTTCCTTGAATCAATGCTCATTCAGAAGTTTTCCACCTGATAAAGGCTTTAATATAACTGAGACAAAGTTGCATTTTATGATTGGCAAGTTCTTTGCGCCCCAGCTACCCCCCAGCCTGACAGAGTGGGGCTCCGAGATGCATTTTGGCCCTGTCTTTATGTCAAATCACTGCCATCAAAACAATGGCTCATATTACATGAAAATCTTGTGCAAATGAGCCATAATGGGAGTGAATGACAATCTTGTAAGACCGTGCAGCAGGATTCTCCTTTGATCTGAAATATTGTTAATCTTTCTCAAACATAACACTAAGTATACTTGGCAAATCCTGGATGAGAAAGTCCCTATAGTGCTGCTCTGTGGACAGCCAGCCAGAAGCCAAGCACACCCTGCCACAAAAAGAGGCACAGCCAGAAGCAAAGTACCCACCGACACTGAGCCACAAGTTCTGCAGTTGCTAGAAATTTATTTATGATTAAAAGACCTCTTTGCCCACTTTCTTCTCCCGAAAACAAGCTAAACAGTATGTTTATTTATTCTTAATAATGGATATTTGCTGCTGGATCACAGCTTCATTTAATTAAGAAGCTGCAGTATTTAAGATATTAAAATCTGTGTTTCGAAAAGGTTTGCTTTTTCAAAACACAGGCCTTATTTATTCGCGGCTTAAGAATCAGCCTCGCTCTAAATTATAGTTTTAATATGATGTTGCGGGGAGAAAAAAATTCTAGCAACGTAAGGCAGGATTTTTCATTGGTAACAAAAGCATGATATAGGAGTTTATACTTTCCTAATGATGCTTAAAGCAAAGCTCTGGAACGGTATGTCTCAGATGATGTCATATATCAACTTCAGGATAGTAAAAACCTCTCCTTAGACTATATTACAGCCAACTCACACCTTTTTGTTGTGCAGCCAAATATGCAAGGCGTATGTAGACAAATGCAAACAGAGTAAATCATGTTGATTCAGTGCTAGTAGGAAATATGCCTCTTCAGTTGTGTGCTGCTTTTGAAGTACTGCCTAAAAATCAGTCTTGGGCTTCAAAGAGAGGGGATTATAGCCTTTATCCAGCAATTAATATGGCTGAAACTCAGAATGTCAGCACCTGACGACTATACAGGCTGGACAGTAGCCTAGTAGGGGTCCATTCCCCCTCAAGAATTGGAATTTACAATAAAAATTAGTGCATAAATAGACTGAAATATTTGGGAAAGGGGCATAAAATTTTAACTTCTAACGACCTGTCTATATTTTGACATGTGGGGGAGAGGGGGAGTTGTGGTGTCCCTTGACCTTTAACCTGCCTTATCCACCTAGATCATTTTAATCTCCCACCAACTGTTAAGCAGAAAAGAGTGCTATTAAAGAGAAAGCTATTCCTTTTGCCTTCTTACATAGATCAGATGACAACCTCTCCAAGTCCCTCCTCTCTGTCAGAGTTCAAGGGTTCAAAAATGGTCAGAATATCAAGCAACAGAAAGCCAGCAGGACTGCTGCAGAAAGAGTTTAAGCACTTTATATTATGCAAAGTGGTTAAAAAAAGGGAGGGATTGCATTATTTTGAAGTTTTACTCCCTGGTTTATTTTTTTTAAATAGATACTTTGATTTCAGAAGATCATAGAGCTTCTAATTTGAGGGGGAAGGAAAATTCTTACATTATTCTGATTTGCGCCCAAAGTCGTAGCTTCCTTACAACCTTTGCCATGTTAACGCTTGAGAGGGAGTTCCCAAGGTTTCCGTCACATACACATGCATTTTTCAATAGTGTACTGTAAATAAAATGAACATTTAAAACTCTAGTTCTAGCCAATGTGCCAGGGAAAACAAAGTAAAATAAGATAAAATGAAATTAAATAAAATAAAATGGAGCACACAGTCTTAGTCCATAATCATCCTCAGATGGCATTTCCACAATACTACATATAGCACCCTATCCCTCAGAGAACAACCAAGCTTTCTACTGTTTCTCATTTTTAACTATAGACATAGTTGTTATAACATGTTTCTTCCCAGAATTTCCACTTGCTTTGAAGAAAATATCCCCCGAGTACCCATGCTTAATGTACTTATGGAAAAGCAACTCTATATCATGACAAGCTAAACAATATAGTTCCTTAATAAAGAATGTCTGATATTATATGCAGAGTTAGTATTTCAAAATGGTAAAAATTCAGTTTGAGGGAAGGAGTATAATTGCTCAACATAATATAAATGGAATGGGTGCAAGCTGAATGTAATTTTTAACAGAGCCCCACTTTCTAAATATACATATGATGTGTTTGTGTGCCTCTGTACAGAGACACGATAAACAATAGAATTTAGAAAACTGCATTAGATTTTGGCTTTTGCGTTAGGCCCTTTGTATCCTGTGTATCCTAAAAGGCTTGACAATGTTTCCATTGTACTTAACTAAATACAGTAATGGTGGTGCAATAACACAATGGCTTGTGCTCTGCCTTGGACGGCTGAGCCTCTCGTCGTGTGACAGGGAGTTTTGGCTGGGAAGGAGGCTTAGCCAGCCTCTTTTCACAAAAGTGCCATGGCGATATTGCCTAGACAGGCAGCAGGGACAGGCGAAAGGGATTTTGGATTAACATCTCATCTCATGAAGGACGGCACCTCAAACAGTTCAACACCTCCCTGGCATTGTACTGCCGTGTCAGCATTAAGAACCAGCCCGAGTCCTGGTGGGAGACTTAAACTTGTGACCTTCTAGCCAAGAGGTAAGAGCACTGCCGGCTGAGGCGTACTGTCATTATTGATATCTGCTTGCGTGGGCTGACATCAGTGTTGACTACAGTCTGACCTGTGGAAACTGACTACAGTTTGAGAGTGGAAAATTGATGCCCCACAGATTTTAAAAGTAACCCATATCTTGCAGAAAAGCTTTGGCTTTTTTCCCTATTGGACGTTACCTCTTCTACCAGAGAACTGCAGTTTCCAGCAGACATCTAATCTCTAAATATTGGCATCCTAAACACCTTAAAGGAATTTTAATACCTTTCAGATCTGTCTGGAGTCAAAGCATTTAATTGCGACCTATAAGTTTAGCTTATAACGTTCCAGAGAGAAACCATTTATATAGTAAAGTATTTGGGGAAAAATTGGTATAGTATTTGCAAGAATTAAGATTTTATATATATTTACATTTTACAAGGCAGTAAAAAACATTCAAGACGCTTTGCAACTATATAAGGTACAGCATTTCCCAATGACACTGTAATATCAGTAGATAAAATATAAAAGGGGTAAGAAATATGTTGAACTGGTATTGTGTGCTCTCCATGGCAAAGGAAATCTCCTTGGGGAATATTTTCATCACATTACAATGTACATAAATTTGATATGGGAGAAATTATCGGTCTTGATTCTGCTTCTGCTGAAGTTACCATTACCAAATTAGACAGTTGATGATTGCAGACTTGGACCCAGTCACTGCAGACTCATTCCAATTTGACAGTGATGCTAACCATGTTTAGCAGATGTTAAAATCTAGGCATCTGAGGACCATCTAGATTTGGAAAGTGATGGTATAAAAAGGTGTTTTCTAGCTTAGGACCAGGGTACATCATAGGGGCAGATGAACTTTAGAATAAATCTTTAACTGGTGGTCCTAATATTTTAGGACCTAAATCCTAGTTTAGATTTCTAGTTTATTTTTTTATCAGAACTTATAATTGGTGCTTATCCCAAGCTGCTAGCACCACACCAAATTTAATTTAGAAACACAAATCATAGCAGAAAGTGAAACTTTGCCAGATACTAGCAATACCAGTGCCAGCTAATCCTTAGACATAAAAATATATCTCTCAGTGGATATCTCAGGGCAATCAAACACTCCTAAAGATATACTGAAAAGATGAACTGGTGATTTAAGAGTGGGCAATATCCAGCAACCTTGTTTAATCAGATTTTAGCCCCCAAATCTTGCAAAGTCAGCTAGCTTCACAAGTTTCTGATTGCTTCAAAATCAGAAGAGTGAAACAATGAATTAGAGCTGATCATCTATGGCTCTAATTCAGGACCGGACACTGGCAGAAGATTTTCCAAAGTGGGAACATGTATATAAACTTCAGCTTTATTTCTTCAGCCTAGAGAGCAGGCATTGAGCTCTAACATCTTTTTTTCTATCCATTCTCTTTTTTTTGTAAAATGTCTTTGCTTGTTTATTAAAATGTTCACTGCTGTGATCCCGTTTTTTACCCGGGGAGCTGAGTAGATTTAAAGATGACACATAGCTGTTTAAATCTTATGTTTACTATGCCTTCTGTAAAGAAGTGCCTGGCTGACCAAAAATAACTTTCATAAGCAAAGAAAAAGTAGTGGAAAGGCAGTGTGAGGGAGTCCAAGAGGGTTATGTATTCTGCACAATGTGGGAAATTTACAGCAGGCTGCGGGGCGGGAGCTGAGTCCCTTCCTCGGGAAGCTGGCTCAGTCCTGGAGTGCAGTACTGCAACCAGGGACTCACTGATGGATTCCTCACTCTGTGCTCTTACCCACGTGTAATTCCAGTTGCTCAAATGATGTTATCCCTAATCAAGCAGATTTATATCATAATCACACTGAAGACCTTTTGCTAAGATATTTTTCCCCTGTCAAAACTCAACAAGACTTTACGAAGAAATGTACGGCAGCAATGACCTGAACAGGTAGAATTCTTTAGAGGTTTGGTCGCAAATTTTTAATGAATTCATAAATTGATTCTGGACCAAAGTAAGTTTTGTATATGAATCTAAAGATTTTAGAAATTTAGAAAAAAACTTTTCCTGACCTGCAGTTCCTAGTTTATTGCTATGGTTTGCTTCTTGCAAATGGATTCTTTTTCTCTGGGACTCATACGCCAATTTGATCATCATTATTATTATATAAAAATTAATCACATCCATGATTACTTTATAAGGTTACTTTATAAGGGCCTTTTTTCTTAGAACTGGTTCCCTTTCAGTTTATCATAAGTAGTAAGAGGTAACAACTTTTATATAATTGCAAAAAAATAGCTCTGAAGCTATGTATGCAAAATATTAAAGTAAATGTCTCAGATATTTTCCTTATACCAGTACTCATAATCCAAGACAATTGAACATTTTAGGAACTGTTTCTTCCCCATCTCCTGCCAGTGGTTATTTTTCTGGGAATTTCCTACCACATCTTGAAATGGCAGGCCTGCACCTCTGACACAGGTCTGGGATATGGAATATCCACATCTTTCTGACCCTGCATCTTGACAACAGGAATCCCACCATGACCCATCAGCAAGATAACAACTAACAATTTGTGTGGTGTCCTTCTGTGAGCTAAATGGGACACTTTGACTCCTGAGGATCCCTGAAATCCAACCATCCTTATTGTCCTGCATTGCAGTGAGAGAAGAACCTGCAAGGGAGCAGCAGCAAACTCTCCCCCATACTCCACACCAGCCCTATTCTGATTTTGTTCTCTATCCCAGACTAACACCAAAACCTCTGCCTATTCTTCAGGCTTCCCTTCTTTCCCCCAAGTCACCTCACCAGCCCAAACCTTCTCATCAAACTCACGCATCTGCCCAAATCCATCTAGGGCTCCTTGCCTTCACTTATTTAGTAGTTCACTTCCACCTGGTACTGTCTCTATCTATATACCTTTATCCTCCACACTGTTTCTGCCATTACCAATACCTCTATGCTGGAGATCTTTCATGTCGGAGCCAATTGCTATGGTTACAGGCAATCTGCTGTATGTTTCATCTCCAGGAGCTGCAAATGAGGGAGTTTTAACAGCATTTGAGTAAGCACTGGCTCTTCCTTACATGGAGCATGCATCCCCATTCAAATTCATCTATCCACTAGTTGCTGCTCACATCATATATATTACACTAATAAGAAATTCTACCTGGATGTACAGCGTGAGGATGAGTTCAAGGTTTGTGAGGAACAACAGCTACAATATTTTACGACCTTTTTCATTTTAATGGCATGAGCCTACCATTTCAGTTACACACCTTTTGTTCTGTGTACGCAAGCTCTGATTCTGATTGTGGGATGAGATTTGAAGGAATAAAAAGATCTGATATTATTTTAATCTACATGTGATGGTGTCAGTGAAATAGAATACACACACTCTGCATCTTAAATAAAAAAAAAAAAAAACTATTGTGCCTTAAATAAATATGATTGGTACTCCTGAAGTTTTAGTATCATAGATTTGAAGTTCGTAGCAGTTGAGTATCTACTAAAATATAATCTTAAACCCCGATCATTGCATTTTTTTTATTATTTTTGGGTGTGTGCAATAAGGATGGGAGAGTAGGGGGCATTTCAGCTCTGAGTTTGAGTCTATTTGTGCCAGTTCTAAAAGTTGGACAAAACTAAAAATGCTCGCATTTTAATGTTTTAACTCAGGTGTAAATCATACTAGCCAGAAAAATTGCTTGCAATTGCTTGCAAAATTGCTTGCAAAATAAGAAACAAGCTAAGAACAACTGCTTATGCAATATTTCTATAATAATGAGTAACAAAAATATCTTTCAAGATTTGATTTCATGAGGAATCCAGCTACAAACTCTGCCCACAACTCTGTATAAAAGCAAATTCCCAGATCTCTTACAAAGTTCAGCAGAATCAAGATCCTGATCTCCACACTTTCAGCTCAGCCCAGGTATACATAGGGTAAATCCTGATCTGTCCAGCCAATATTGAGTTGATCCTGCCAGGCTAGAGGGGCACAAAGTGCCTCCAGCCTTAAAACTTGTAAGCAGGAAGCCACCAAGCTGCATGGTCCTGATTAAATTAGAGCAGCTATGACCAGGCAAGGATGCCTGGTGACAGCACAAACTCGCATCTCTCAGTGCTGGTAGAGATTTTACGTCACCTCTGACATATCGGCTCTAGTTAATTAACCCAGGCAAGTTCCATGGCCTATTTTACACAGGAACTGCACTGAATGGTCTCTTCCAGCTTCATAATCTATGACTCCACCAAACCTGTGCTTTAGGGAGCTGCAGTTGGTATCTCTGTGTATCAGAAAGCAGCCCCACGTAAAGCCTGCTCTCTGCATTGCAACGTTGCTTATGAAAAGCACGGTCTCCACCAGCTTTGGTTCCCTTCCATTTCCCACCACCAAGGTTGCGTAAAACCCCTCACCAGCACTCCCCACCAGGACAAATCTACACCCCCAGGAGAAAAGGCTTCAAACACCCAGGTCACTCCCTTGTCTTCTGCTGTCACCCCATCCTCTACTGCTCCTCTCTCAGCCAGTGCTGCTGCCTCGTCCAGTGTGAAACTGGAACAACCACCCAGAAAACAATTCTCATCTGTAAATGCAGCACCATATTTAGATTGGGTGCAGTGCAAAAACAAAATGAAGTTGTACAAATCTAGGCCTGGATTTGGCTTTCTGTCTGTAACATCTTACAAAAGGATGGTGACAGCTGACTGAAATCAATATATCCCTTAGGCAAATTACTTTCCCTTCCAAGAATAAATCTTTACAAAAATAAGATCATGCACAGTCATTTCAGGCCCCTGGAAATAACATGGTTCACAAAAACAATAATTATTTTATTATATATTTTAATAAACTCTCTCCCAGTTGACAATGTGCCCTTCTAAATCCCTCATTCCTTAGATTTTTATTACTCATCATACTTCCCTGGCTTTTTGAGGAATTTTTCCTAGGACGTATATAAGTAGCACATTTATAAAGCTATTACAGACACACAAAATTCCTGGAACTGGCAGTACAAGGCTGATTTTGGAAGCAGATGAACCTTGCCAGCAGAAAGACATCTGTAAAGCATGACAGCACATCCATACAGGGCATCTACATGGAGCGTCTGCAGGGCATCAGCTCAGCACCTCGTACCGGTCCCCTGGGGTGTCCCAAGGGAAAAGCCCTGAGCAGCCACTGCTCAGGACCCAGGCATAAGGTCTGGGCTGTGCTCTCTGCCCATGAAACCAATGCCTTGCTTTTTTTTTATCATGTGATGATGTTGGGTACAACTGTAGTGCAAGTCCCTATGTACATGACATCACAAATGCACTGAGTCCAAGCTGTGGACTCCAAGTCTGCATTTGTTTCTCACCATAGAAAGGTGTGAGGCAGTTTTCAGTATGAATTTACCAACATGGTTTGGGAAGTCTCAGCTACAAATCCTGGGCCCTCATTTTTTAGCATCGATTGATTCCTGCATTTAAATTTATGGAGCATTTTGCACTGTTTCCTGCTGTGGTCATCGTCAGGTCTTGGCCGCCAGATCATGAGGAAGCAAGCCATGAATGACAGAAAACCCTGTGGCTGTCCTTATCTACAGAATGGCAAACATGAGCTGTGTCTGTGCAAAGCCTGCTAGGCTGTCAAAAGAAAAATTACAAAGGGCTCCCTTCTTTCAGTGAAGTAATATATTTCTGACTTTGCAAAAGTCTTTTACTTAGCCACAATTGCATCATATCTGAAATTATTTTATGACCTGGGGCATGCGTAGCAGGCCCATCTGTTCTCTCATATTGGCTTTAAGATGACTGCTACCATTTCATTTGGTGTTTGAAAATGCCAAAAATGAAACAGCTTCCATATTTGTTAATGAAATTTACCAGAAAAAGAACACCATCAACAAAAGAGAGCAAAAATTATCTCAGTTTGGGTCCTTCCAAGCCAACGTTTCAACTTTTCACATATACTCACACAAACTCATTACAATTGTCACTAGAAAAAGTGAAAGCTAGCAATGAAAGGAAAAGCGGCAAAAGGTTAGGACATATTTGGTAAACTACAGCTAGCTTTTACACTTGTGATTTTTAAGAACAAACCCTTAATTTTGAAATTCACAGTCTCTCCACCATTACAAGCCCCTTCAGGGCAATGATCTATCAAGTTCTGACTGTTTCAAACTGTTTGTGCTAGATTCAGTATCTATCACTCTTCAGACTTGCTGCACATTTAGCCACAGAGCCAAGAAACAATAATTTTCAATTAAGAAACCTGGAGAAGACTTGGGGACTTGATTTATGGTGCATGACTAATTATCGAATAGCTAGCCTAATGAAAATTAAGCTGCTGGTTACTACAAAGATTTAACTTCATTTTCTTGAGAAGATGCTGATATGACCCAGAATATAATTTATTGAAGTTTTATTATATATTTTAAAACAGGCAAAACAGCAGAAATGATCTAATTAAATTTTTAAATATAAATTTTTCTTTTTTACATTTTACACTGTAATGGAGATAGCTCATGTAAACTTCGATCTGAATTAAAAGCTTCTTATTGCCTGAAGTTAAAGTGTTTCCTTTTGGATGGTGATGAAAGAGATCGGAATATGAAGGAGGACATGACAGAAATTGCTTTTAAGGCTCAGTGCATTTACAAGCAAAAGATTCAGTTCAGCACGGAGTTGATGCATAAAAACTAGGTTCAATACCTACAGTATTTTATATGTAAAATTATGTTTAGAAATTCTGTTTTAGAATGAATTTTGGCAGTCTTTAGAAAATAACAAGGATAGTGCTCTATGATACTTATTTATTTTTAACTCTTTGTGGATATGATTCACAGCTTAAAGAAATCAGTGGACTTTCTTCTCTCAAGTATTTTCTTCCTACTTATAATGGTCTCTTTCAGGGCTATAAGTGTCTGACTGTGGTTGAGAGTAGCATATGCTTATATGAGCAATCCCATTAGGAACCTTAATGGGCAAAAGGGAGGTTTAAAATTAGGCATCAAGATAGAGGCCTCTTAATTAACATTTCTGTGAATTGCTGTATAGAAATTCATAACACAATACATTTAGGGTCTCCGATCATGCAAATATTACATTATTAAGGAGGAGGAATTAGCAACTCTATAAATATCCAATGCAAACAACTCTGTATAAGTCAGTAATCACTACTGTTTTCACCCCACACATTCACAACAACTTTCACTGGTCTCCATGGATCTGTGTAGACAAAGGAAAATGAACCAATAAATTCTTCAAGTCACACTCTTTTGCAGAAATTAAAAACTAAAATATATTTTTCCAAGGAACAAATAAATCTATTCCTATGCAAGAAGCCAACCTTACTTCTATGAGTGTCACCATAAACAATTCCCCTTCTGCTGTGAGTCCTGCACACAGCACTCATAGACATTGTTTGGTGCACTTGGGTGAAACAATGAGGAAGGAAACATCAAGGTGAAATGACGAAAGCCTTAGATTAGAGCAGCTGGTAACAAGACTGCTCAGGATTGTCACCAAAGATACCAGTCACTGAAAGGGAGAAAAAAGGGAAGAAGGAAAGGATAACTTGATTTATTCAGGAAATTGCTTGTTTCTTCAGAAGGCCTTTATGGGGACCATCACTTTATGTTAGGAGGACAGCTGGTAACCAGAAAGGGAGTGGGAAATAAATTAATTTCCTATCTAACTCTTTAAAGATCTGGGTGGTGTTCAAGTAGATGCACAGATACAGTCTGTGAGTGCAACTGATTTCCCAATTGCAAAAACAGCCTAAACCAAGACTGCATATTTTTAGTATTTTCCATACTGAAGCAGCACTAAATCCTGATAAGCTCCAGTTTGGGTAGCGAAACGTTACCTACCCAAATTTCCTTTATGTTTTCAAAATCTTATGTGCTTACATGTGTGTTTAGAGACATGTCATTTTTGTTAGGATAGAAAACTTTCTTGCAAAATGTTTGGTACAAGATATGTCTGTGCAGAGGGGTAGATCCAACCCCAGACACTAAAGTCAATTAACAATTACTTGCACTGGCCCATGAGGGAGAAATCCCTCCTTTTCTCTCCCAAGGTGTTGTACGGTGCCCCTCTGAATTACTTGGACTGGCGCTGGGAGAGCATGTTGTCTTTGCTCTCCTAAACCCATTGTGTCGTTCTGCTGTGTGCTGTTAAACAGCTGCCACAATTCTTCCCTGGGCTGGCCATACTTCAATAGTGGGTGAAGTGATTCATGCATGTATGGACTGTAAAGTTTGTAAAGCACTTCAGGATCCTTTGACATAAAAGCTGCTACATCACTGTAATTTATTAGCAGAGTGGGTTAAGTCTTAACGACAATACCCTCCGAGGTAGTGCAGCTCAGACTATTAGTCTGAAATGGTCTTGAAAAGTTTACACACAAAACTAAATGTATACTGTAAAAGCATTCCTCTGTTTGCAATCTGGGGCCACTGTCTGTCCATAAAAAAGACTTCCCTGTCACGGTTGTTTCTTTAGGTTGCATGGCATTTGGAAGCTGGAAATAAACATATATCCAGAGCCCGCCTTATGCTATATCGCAGTGCAATGGAAGTGGTTGCTGCACTCATTATGGGAATATTATCTGATTGCAAAAGAGAGGAAGGGAAGATCTGTGTAGCCATGCATAGTTCAAACTATGAACAAAAATGCTGAGCACCTCTGTTCAAAACTTCCTTTTGTCTCCTGATTTATCGCTGTAGTCAAATTTTCAAATCAGGCCAGATAAGAAATACCTACTTCAAGTGAACCCACTTCCTGTGGGGAAGAAAATATACAGGAAAACTGTGACCAAGAAAAAAAAGATTGAGCTCTGTTTCAGGTCCAGGATGTGGCATTCATATTTCCGTGCTACCTTTGTGAAGCTTCACATAATCTCAACAGTTTGATCAATGGTAGATAAAATAAAGCATCGTATCCAGGAAGCAAATCCTTACATATATACAGCATGGGTTTTCTGTATCTGTAAGATGTTGGAAATTTATTGCAGGAAGAGAAGGAAGATTATCTGTATAGTAAAAGATATATGGTCCTTCATTATAAAGGCCTCTCAGCTAAACTTGGAAAAATTCTATTTTTCTTTCCTACATAAATTTTGCAGCTCTGGCCCCTCTCTATTTTCCTTGCTGCTAACATTTAATATCCTCTGGTTTCAATAACAGATTAATATTCCAAGTAGCATGTTAACAGAACCTAACCCAAAAGCGAGAACTGTAATCACTTAGTTTGACCTATATTCCTCCAGCCACGGCTGTGGTATGTGGCACTGGATGTCATGGGGTGGTGGTTATCTGGGCCTCAGGTCTCATGTTGTCACTGCCTTCCAAGGCAGAGTTTGCCATCCTGGAAATCTTTGGTGCCAGTTATGAGATCTGGCATCCGCTCACTTTGTGCTGTTGTCATTTGATCCAGCCCAGGCCAAGGGCGCCCCGTGTCATGGCCTCTCTGCTCACAGACAGAGAGTTTGGACCAAGAGCAGGTTCACTGCTCCACCAGGTCTACATAGTGGCACGGTTCTCTCCATAAAATAGGCAGGGTACTAAGTAAAATGCAACATAGAGTATTATACCTCAGAAGTTATCAGTAGACTTTTAACCCCCACAACACACAATATGAAGTTTGACACGTTTCTTGGGGTTTTTTTTATCCCCTTGGCCTTTGCTACTGGCATTGAGTTTTGCTATAGGAATCTAATCCAAACTGTGTATCTTTTGGAGCTACTACACCCTAAGCAGCACAGATGCTGGGGGAGTACAAGACGCCTGATGTTATCTGGGACATGTCCTGTGTGTCTCTTCTTTAAAGCAATGGGACCCAACCTCTGCTTCTGGGCGGGCACTGAAAGAGAAGCTTCTTCCCATTCTCTCAGTCGTTAGAGCAACGCTTAGTAATAATTAGTGGAGGGATGAGAGGAGATGCCCTGCAGAAACAGAAACAATGGAAGAGAAACTACAAGCAAAACAAGGTTCGCTTCAGATTTGAATAAATTAGCTGCTGATGGAGGGAAATGGAGCAGATGGTCAGCCGGAGCATCTGAAGCCCAGGCAGTCCTACGCGAGGCAGCACGAAGCCAGAGGGCAGCTCGCAGAGGAGGGCCAGCTCAGACATCCAGGGCCAGAGAGCCCAGCACCATCCATGGGCAGGCGTCCCAGAGCCCACAAAAGGAAAACACACGGCCTACAGTAAACGCTCAGGCAGACTGCTAAAAAAAATAACCAGTAAGCCAGCTAAGTATCAGCAGCTGCTCAGGTAAAACAAACTCTTAACTGGGCACCAACCACAAGATTCACCTCAAAAAACAAGAAATAGAGCATCTTACTTGTCCTTTAATCCCTGCCGGACCCAGAGGCCAGATGAGTTTAAGAATCTAGGGTTTGGTATGGTCGTACAGGGTGGAAAGACCGAAAGTAAACAAGTTCAGTAGTCTCAGATGGTTTCCCAAAGGGCCTCTCATACCACTGCTGGCAAGAGCCGCCTCTCTTCTCGGCAGGCACAGCTGAGCCAAGGACAGAGTGGGTCTGAAGGTTGCCCACATTTTCCCGGGTAATATTTTGTTAGCTCAGAGGACATTGCAGGAATAATGAGGTGGGATTTGTATTTACTGTTACTCTGCCTCAGTTAAGGCAGGACTTCAGCATCCAGGCAATTGCTCTGGCAGTTCCTTTTAAAAACACAAAAACAAAACAGATTTTTTTTTTTTTTAAACAGGACATGGCTTCATGAAGGACTAAATATGTTTTGAAGTGAGTCTTTATGCCTTGCATAGAAAATTCAGTGAATGTCATCTTTACCCCTTGTAAGCACAGAGTTTATGTTCAAAGAAACTTCATGAGAAGTGTGAAAGCAGATGCTCTTTGTTTAACGCCACTTACTAAGTTTTAGATCAAAATGCAGCAGATAATAGATGTCTCCCGCTAAATAAAACAGGTCATGGACTCAGGAAAGCAGTTTTAAGTATGGTTGTAAAAACATAATGTTCTTACTGAAATTGTTTTTACTTTCTAAAATGTTTAAATTTAAAAAAGCAATGTGATTACTCTTGGTTTTTCCTAGATAGTAAGTTATTATTATATGGGATCAGACCTAAAGGTATCACTAATTCCAGGTACATTCAAACTTAACAGCTGCTGTTTCGTGATATGAACAGCATGTTTTCCCACTCTTCAGACTCCTATACAAAGCATGGTTTAGACAGAAAAACTGTAACAAGCTGACCCAGGACAAAGTCCAAATGTGACACCTAACATGGACCACTGGTGGACTCTCAGCAGATTCTGCTAGAAGAGGTGTTATCAGGGTGTTCCTATAGAGGAGTATCAAACAAAGGAAATCAATAATTTCAGGAGTTTTTCTTCCTGCTTGTTGCTGTTTCCTGTTAGGAGATATATCAGATCTCAGATGAAAGTGTTAGTAAGCCTAAATAACCTTTACAGGAAATGTAGAGTCATCCTGGCCTGAAACTCTGGACCACAGAAGGCAGAAGGGATTTATCTGCTTAATGGCCCCATATACCTACATCCCTGTGTGTATGGCTTTTATTCCACAGTTGATTTAAAACATGAGTTAATTCTGGAAAGCCTGTATTTTCTCTGCAGCTAAAGCAAAACTTGCTGAAAACAAAACAATGCAAACAAAGTAGAAAAATATCATAATAGTATAACTATAGAGAGCTGAATCATCAACAGTCTTCTCATATTTGACTGTGATTTTTCAAAGTGCTAAGCTTCTCTATTAAAACGACATGGAGATCTAGTTTTACAGCATATTTGAAACACACAGAAAAATGTTACATGCTGGGCAATGAAATTGAATTTTTTTTTATTCTTGAAAGAGACCTATCCATTTCATTCAGTTCTGCCATATTTTTAAGTAAAAAAACAATAGGAATCTACAAAAATATTTTGGTAAAATTCGTGAATATCTGCAGGGGTTCTGGAACTAAAAGTGATATTTCTTCCAACCTTCGTATGAATAACTCATCTGGTAGCCCTGTTCTTATTTAGCTCAAATGAAATAATAAGAAGGAGACATAGAAAACAGTTTCTCTGCTCCTACAATGCTTCATGCTTGTTGTAGGTCCATTAATACAAGTCAGGCACTTTTTGTGTTAAAGACTGAAGTGACAGAGTAGGTATGTGTGCTTGTGGCTAAATATTTACAAAAGGCAGTCTTTGTGTTGGAGGAGTTACTGTGTCCTTACAAGTAGCTGTGACCTGAAGAGGACATTTGGGCAAGGCAGGTGAGCCATAGGAAGGCAAAAGAGGGGTAAGCAATCCAATGCAGTGCAGTATGGGGCAGCCCCTGGGAATACAGCCAGATATCAGATGAGTATAGCTGGTAAAGAGTTCTCCCAAACCCACAGGGACCAACAAACATCTTACTTCACATAGTGCAGCTGGATAATTTTTAATGAAAAAATGAAAGGCGGTGCTATTTTTTTTAGAAATCAGGTATTAAGGAATCTCTGTAGAAACTCCACTGCTCATTTCAACAGAAATGTGGCAATAAAATAGAGACAACCTTATGCCACCTTTTGCTAACTGTGTGTTCCCAGCCTTGAGGAGACAGAAATTGTGGGGGGGTTGTGTTGCATCTTGATTACTCAAAATAAAAGCAGGCTTCACCAATATTTTGGTTTAAAACATATGTCACCCTGCCCAAAAAAATAAAACACTTGTTTCAACTACACTTGCTAAAGCAACTTTGGATATGTTGTATATTTAGTATTAGTTCTCCCATCTCTCCAAATTTCTATGAACTAGCCTTCTGCCTTATTCTATCTACTTTATATAACCCAGCTGAGGCATTTCTTGAAGAAATCTCATGATTAGCATAACTTACAGGGGATGGGATCAAGCTTTACAGCCATTAAGAAGATAAATTTGGGTAACATGATATTACGAAAATATCACTATACCTAGGATAAGCTGTGAAACAGAAAGCCAAAGGTTAAGTGGCCTTCAGTATGGTTACAATAATGATATTATACTTTTGTCGGGATATTTCAGATTGGTTTATTGGACTAAAAAAATAAGAGTGGTTAATCTTCACCACCTCAGCTACACCCACAACAGATAAACAATGCAGTGGAAATTAAAAAAATAAAATTTTCTGTGGTTTCTCAAACTTCCAGACTCTAGGAATATTGATATTAACATGCCATTATCCGTAAAGATTGCACCATGCTGTGCTAACTTTGTTTTTGTCACATCCTACCTTAGATTGTAAACCACCTTTGAGAGAAGCCTTGCTAATTCATTTTCAACAGGTCAGCTAGGGCCAAACCAAGATGTGGCTTTTGCTTCTGAAAATTATATGTGAACCTAATGCCATACAAATAATGAAAAATTTAAATGGTCACCATTTGCTGGAATATCCCCAGGTCAACCAAACTCCTGCTGCTTTGCGATTAGTGGTCTATTAATGTGCAATGTGTCTACATCATCTTGCTTTCCCATGGTGACATTATAAGCCTATTAAATGACTAAGGATATACATAGATGTTGGGGGTGGAGGAGATAGGCATTAAAACATAAAAAGGAATAAACTTATTTTCTTTTTTGGTTTTTGCTGCAAAAATTTTGCATTTAGTGATGGTGACTTTTTAGTTGTCACTATAGCCATATCCCTCATCCTCTATCAACTTCTCTTGGCAGCCAGAACAAGCATCCATTTCAGTATAGGAGCCCTCAAGCCTCTTGAAGAGTCATTTGTTGGCCTGGGTATATTTTCTGACCAAAGGGACATTTTCTCTAAGGAACTGATGGCAGAAAGAAAAGGAAGTCTTTGTTCTAACCCTCAGAGTGGCTGAAACCTCTTCCCTTTCCACGAAGCACCACACAGATCTCCTGGATATGTAGAAAATGGATTCTAACCTGCACTTCCATACCCTTGTGGCATGCACTCACAATCATGTGCTATCATACTTGTCGTGCATCTTCCAGGTTCAGCAATAAGGCCTGACATAAATCCTCTTCCCGCCTATTGTGGCCGGACTGTGCATCCATCGGGATAGCTGCTGAGAGGGATAGTAAACTGAGCTCATGGTCTGCCATAACCTCATCTCAGACTGGCTGAAATAAACAATTCACTGCACTCAGTCAGGATCCACCACCCATACTGGTGCATTTACAAATACATTGATGACATGAGTGCCTTAACAGAACTTAACTACACCTGGCACAGAACTGATGCCCCCATCCATTCCTCAATGCATTGAAGGATGCAAATAATTACACATGAAATCTCAGTAGTCATTGCTACAATAAAAATTAGAACCACAGAATAATTCAGACTGAGAGGGACATCGGGAGGTCTTTAGTCCACCCCCCAGCTCAAAGCAGGGTCAGCTATCAGGTTGCTCAGGGCTGTTTCCCATCACACCTTGGAAATCTCCAGAGATCACTCCCCCTCTATGGTCAATCTGTGCCAATAGTCAACTCTCCCCAGAGTGAAAAAATTTTTTTCCTTATACCAAGTTATCCCTGATGCCCTCCAGAAATCTGTTTGACAGTTGGCCTTCTAGCAGATGTCATCAAGCCTGAAGTCTCTCCTAAGAACTATGGCCTGGAATAGAGAGATTTCCATGAATTGTTTAAAGGGGGCTCCACCCATCCCCTCATCGTAGGTGGCTGCTCTGCACAGCAGTACCAGCATGACGACACCCTCACTGACCTCTCTTCTCATCCTGACCCTCAAACTCTCTCCCAGACTCTTGCCCATCCCACAGAGGATATCCATTCATCTGACACATTTCTTCACATTAAGGCAAACCTCCGGCCTGGTCTCCTCTGCCTGCATCTCCTGAAGAGCTTGTGTCCATCCACCACAGCACTCCACCCACACAACTTCCCCATCACGCTTCAGCTATTCCATCAACACTCAAGTTCTGTGACAGCACACACAGCTCTGGTTCCTCCAGCTTGACCAATACCCTCTCTTAACACTAAATTTCTACTTCAAAGCATTCTTCCATTTACCACTCGTGATTTTCTATAGGGTTTCACTTTAACTCACTCATTAAGACCTTGGGATTTGTTGCTAAACAATAGACAGTGCAGCAGAGGGAGGTATCATACAGACTGATCTTCCTAGTGTCTCTCCTGGAAAGCTCTTTTTGTGCCACAAGCAAAGTTCAGAGCTCCTGTTCCAAGAAAGAACCCTGGCATGGTGGTGCTGCAAAACAACTGCACATCTCTTTCCCATTTTGGCCAGTATCTGAGCAGTAGTTTTCTCTGTGTCTCTGGGAGGGATACAAATTAAGCATGCAAATGGAAACCAGAATATGATCACTGCTAATTTATGATATCTGAGTTATTATAAACTCAGTGTATATTTCCCATTAATTTCACAGAAACCCTGCTTTGTATTGGGAAAGCAGAGTAATTCTTAGTTTCTGGGACAGCAAATTTAGGGAATTGAAATATAATTTTAATACCTATAGGGTTTATCAGATATTTTCACAAGTTACTTCAAGTCACATTTTCTTGGTTTTAGTCTCTTACTGGATGACTAAATTATGACATGCAGTAAAATCAACCTTAACACTACTAAAAGCTGTGTTCAGACACTATGCTACTCTGCCTGGCAAATACTATCCAGGAGGACGAACATTTTTCTTGCTAGCTGGGGACTTCCTGTGGAAAGCTGCCTCTTCCATAGCAGTAACATGCCATTCATTTTGGGCAGGAAAGGGTTTACTCTTGTATAGGCTTGGAAATACCTAAATACAACATTGTGCTCTGAATCTGCTTGAAAGGGAAACCTCAAACTCCCAACTTGGAAAACCTGACTTCCATCTGTCATGTCCTGGTAAAGGCAGGCAGCTTTTCAGGCTCTCCCTTCCATAATGTGGAAGGTATTTATTAGATTTTTCAGAATTAATCCAGCCCAGAGCTGGTTTAATAGTGTCATATTCTGCTAATTACACAGTCTTAACATTCGACGTTCCTGGCTGTGAAATCTACCCAGCTCAACATCTCCATTTGATGGACGTACTTGATGTTTTGGCTGCCGATGCTCAGACCCATCTGTTTGAATGGCATTTTGCCCACTCATCAATTGGTTGGACCTTTTCATTACAATATAGATGTCTATCATTTATGAGTTTATGTTAGTTCTCCAGCTACCATTAGATTCAACAGCCTTTTAATGTTTTATGGAAAGCGAAAGGTGCACATACTGACACAAAATACTGAAATCTGGTTTTATTAGCAATGAAGATAATAGAGTTGAGGGAGATGTTCACAATTATTTGTTGTGAACAATTTATCATCTATATTTATGCCTTTTTCTTTCTGTTATGAAAAAAAAAATTCATGCACAGGCAATTTTTCCCCCAGTCTATTCTTCACTGAGTCAGCAGTAAATATATAAACAAACGCATAACTTTCAAAGTTCTACCTGTAGGTATTTGTATCTTTTCCACAATGTACTTTTTTAAGTTCACATTCCGCTGCTTGTGTAGACAGACTGCAAGAAGAGAGATTTTAAAAATTAATAACTAATGAATACTTAATAATGACTAATTGGTTACAAGGAACCATCTTCAGGCAAATATGTGAGAATTTGGGCCTTCAGCTAAAAGATATTTGCTCCTGAATGTTACCTTCAGGAAACTCCCTCCTGAATAAGCATTCAGAGACAAAAAGAGTGATGAATGTGGGCAAACTGCACAGCCACATGGGACTTTAATTCAAGTTTATGAACTTCATTAAAGACAATTTACACCATCTGTGGATATACTCAGTGTTTTTGCAGAATTAATTTCACTTTGTTTAAAACTAGTCCCCAATTTTCTAAATGGAGGGTCAAAATTATCTATCAACATCATGTTATGTTACGTGCTAAACAAATCTAGATCTTAAGATAAAACGTTAATATGGAATAAACTAACAAAAGAAACAGAACCAGCCAGAAGATATTATTACTGAGATTATTTTAAATGCTTCCATATTATTTTCAGTGATGACATCATTCAAAAGCATTTAAATACCTATTTTTCTCCCTTTTTTGCTACCTGTCAAAATACAGCACCAGGAAAGGAATTTCAGACAGTGTCTGTGTTGTAGTATAAATTTAACAAAATCATTTCAAGTGTGTTTTAAGAAAGTTTTTTTGAGGAAATGGTAATGCATATATAAGGGAAGACTATGTATAAAATCAAAAGATGTGGCAGGAAAAAAAGAATCCTGAATAATGATCCAGTTCCTTCCAAGCTTGCCAACAGCAGTATGTTAGCATTTTGTTTGCTTAGATTTTAAAGCCCAGTGCTATTCCTGATGTTCATGGAGAAATCCAGCCTAACATCTCCCATGTCACCAAATAGGTCTGCTTAGTAACCAAGTCTGTAGACGTATCCTTTTCTCTAGGGGTTTTTGTTGTGTTTGGGGTTTGGTTTTTTTTCCACATGTAACATATTTTAACCATTCAGCACTTCATTGGGAAGTTTTTTATTAAAGGTCCCATCACACATGCGAAGGCGCAGGTGCCCAGCGCCGGGGCAACACGTTGCCACATGCAATGCCAGGTGCACCCAGCGAGCGAGCGGTGGTGTCCGTCCTCACATGGCAAAGTCACGCAGGACCCGATCAATGTGTGCTGTGGGGTACTTGTGATTGCAGCCTGTCAGATAGTGTCAGCTGCTATCTCATGCGTGCGTGTGTCATGAGGAATGAACACGCTCGTTTTGCTCTTTCTCCCCCAGCGCAGACGTGGGGAGGATGCAGGCTATTGTTTGCTGTTCCTCCCTAGGAGCTATGTCAACATGCATGGAAACTATTTCATGAGTGGTTATAGAGTGACTTTCAGGCTGTGGAACTGGGGAATTCTTTGGCCAAGGGAATATTTTGCAGACTATGGCCAGGGAATTATCATTCCCCCAGTCAGAAATCCGGTTTTGAGCTGCCACAGAATTCCAGAAATGCTGGTTTTGGGGAACAGTCTGTCTAAAAGTGTTGACACTGTCTTCTCTGGAAAGTCCCCTCTGTGCTGAGATACTACTGAAGAAGGAACGCTAATTTCTTGCTTACATTTAATCAGACTTGTTGACATTTAGATGGAGGAAAAAAAGGAGGCCCTGAATACATTAATGGTGTAGAAAAGAAAGATATAGATTACATGGACTCTCTATAGAAGCAAATCTTGCATGAAATTCTTGTCATTTGATTAATATCTCAAATCAAAAGTCTTACCACATTGCAATCTGGGAATCAAGCCAGCTTAGAAACTAAAACATATATTTTCAGTATAACTGTGTTCATAATGACAGGACCACATGGTCACAGCTTCAAATTAAATAAAATCTTTCTATTACTGTTCTATTTCTAGTATACCAGGCAGTACCTTTAAAAACAAAACAAACCACATCAGCTTGTAGAAAGAAAGATATTCTTTGAAAGATCTGGTTGTGGAGACCTGCATGGTGCTGGAAACTGGGGTACAGTGAGGCCCCTTTGGGATTTCCCACCTGGTGGGGCAGGGAAAGTGTAACTTCCATTAATTTTTCACTTTTGTAAACCTTGGATCACCTTTGCTTCATCATTTTTTTAATGGATTCATGCTAGACAGTCCTACTGGCAAAACAAAGTCTCACCAACTCATCACACTCCTGTACAACACCATACTAATTAACACCTCACCTCTAAGCACTCACCTGTGTACTTGCTGCTAGGGCTGCAGTTACCACGGATTTTCTTTGCCATCACCCAAAACAAAACCTGAGCCTCACAAGCACTTCTATTTGAGAAAACATTTCTTTATATAGCAAGCCTCATGCACTCTGGCACAGGTGATATTGATCTTATTTAAGCAGTGCCCTAAGAAAAGAGGAGCAGAGGAGCTGCAAATCTCTGCCCTCTCTCTCTCTCTCTCTGCACAGCAGCTCCAGCAAGGGACACCTCCCCAGCAGCATCACTTCTGGGCAGCCCAGAACACCCCCACCCTGTCACACGCAGAGGTTTGTGTTAGGAGCTGTTTATGTACAAAGAGATGGCCCTTTCTGCAAAGCACTTGTCTATTCATAATCGCAATAAACTTAAAACTTCTTCCATGTTTCCATAGCCGTGTTTAATTCTAGCAGGAATTAGTTTAGCAATGCAGAGAACTGTAAGGAGGACAACAAGCTGCATCTGAAACACCAACATCTTATTCAGATTTTAAACAATTGTGCAAATATAGGTCTGTGTAAGGAAAGAAACATTGTGTTTAAATAAACATTGCAAAATGAGAAAAACCTGGACGTTATAGGATTTTTTGCTTATATAACATTATATAAAGTATGAAAATTAATGTGACATGTGGATAACTTCTTCTCTCCAGAATGTGCTTTACAAGTCATAGATTCTATATGATGTTGCTGTTGCTATAGTAACTCTTTTTTACGGCAGAGCAAATATTCATACAAAACCTTTTGGCTTTTAGTAAGAAAATCTGCATTCTCAAAATGTTTTCAAGTAAAGTTTATGACCTAAAAATAATAGATTCATTGTCTTTCCCTTCCCCCATCTCTCTCAGCTAGATGTAAGCAATTAAAAATATGCTTCCTTGATCAAAGACTTACTCTGTGATCTCAAAAGTGATTTCATCTCACAGCTACACTTTATGCAATCCAGTAACTTGGAGTAAAATCAAATGAGGCTTCCTATGTTAACTACTCTGGTAGATTTCCCTCTTCTTTTTTTTTTTCCTCCTTTTTTTTTTTGTTTTGTTTAAAGGTGATTAATTACTCAAATGCGGTGTGAACCATTCACTTAATACAGGGTGTGTAAGCTCAGTCCTTTGTATCTTCACTGTTTTGAACACCCAACCGGCCAGTTTTACCCCACTGAACTAATGCAAGACAAAAAAAAAAAAATCAATGGCACACACTTTGGATAAATACCTCTACACTGTACATTTGCCAAGAGAGCTTCTAAGATCAGCTCTGTAAATGTCATGATCCTTAATGCTATTGTGGTATAACTGAAGAGCGTTCCTTGAGCCCATTTGGCTAGGCTGACTAGCGCACTTTGTTTTCCCAGGAGAAGAAAGCAGAGTAGTAAACCATTTTTGCAGAATGTCATTCTCCCACAACAGTTTATGAAAGAAACATCTGTGACAAGAATCTTTAATGCTTTTCTCAAAGCCAAGCTGACAGTAAAAGAGCATTGCTAAAAGTGGCAAATCAATCCCATTCCACTCCTTCTAGAGCAGGACACCTAATTTGCTATGTATCACATGTATTTTCTTCGCATGTGCTGAGAGGCTGTGACATTGATGTGGTGGCTGTCGTCCAAGCTTCTGTTGAATAAACACTTTGGCCATATAGCAGGCAAGCTGGCATGTTTAGCAATGTCTGCTGTCCGGTGTGAGTTTACTCCACCTCAGGGAAAGGTTTAAATTACAGACTGCAATTTGAGGATACAAACGGTATCTTTGAAGGCTGATTTGAAAACCCTAAATCATCATATAGAGTACACTCCGTAGTTTTTTTGGGGGGGGTTTAAACTTGGCTTACTTAGTGCAATGTGAGGGGTTTTGTACTACCTGGAAACACAGACAGAAGAAAGTGACAGCAAATACAGTTTAGCAGCTAAAAATTATTCCATTATTGGGCTTGTGCTGATTGTGGCATAAAAATAAGATGATTTAGCTGAAACGAAACTCATAAAACATATCTGAATCAGAGAGAGTAATTTTTATATGCAATTAGTTAAAACATCTGAAAGCTTTTACTGGCATTGGTGAATGGTGTGCTGAGGAAATTGAGGGTTCAGCTGTGAATCAGAAGGAGTTTTCTTACGTTACCGTTATTTTTTAAAAGATACAAGGCTACAGAAAGGTAGCCTCAAATTAAAGTAAATCCTTCAATAAAATTCTGATGCCTGTAAGATTTAAATTAATGTATTTTGAAGATTTTGCAGAAGAAAATGAAGTAGAAAGGGGACCACAACTTTTGGCATGGGTCATATATACATTATAGCATTCCTCTTTCATGTAGGATGTTAAATGTAATGCCTTTCTTGTCACCCTTCCTAGTGTGAGCACATGGACCAAGCCACGTAGGTTTTCAGCACTATCAGATCTCCCACTGAATCCCATGGGAGTTTTGGCTGAAGCTGGAGCACGCAGTGTAATGAGATGGATCTAGACAGTGAACTGATAACTCCAAGCACCTTTCCTGGCAAAGAGATAGGTATCCACAGCTCCAAAAGCTGAGTGAGATTAAAGGCTGAAATGGCATGGGTTGCAGTGAAAACAGCCGTGGTGCAGAGCAGTAGTGAGGTTCTACCTCACTCATTGCCAGGGGAACACGAGTAAAAATGCTGAGACAGAAAGTTAGAACCTAAATTCTGCACTTAAAATAAGACCCATTGGAGCATAGCCACAGGAACTTACTTACAGGAGAGGTATGAATTTAGGTTATGGCATCGGCTGTTGTATGTTACAGAGTGAGAAAGTTCTGAGTTCCAGGGAAAGTCTATTTATTCCATTAGTTGCCATGAATAGCACTTGTTTTTATATGCCTTCAGAGCCAAAGGAGTGGAATTGCGTAAATAGTGGGACTGGAATTCAGAATACTTTCCAAACAGATGTAACTGGCATCTCCATAGCCGTTCAATTAGTGGCACTTGATTGGATAACCAAGCTCATCTCAGTCCTCCTGGAGCCCCTATAACTTGTAATTCAGCTCAGTTACCTGTGGGCAGAATGAGAAGGTGTGGAGGAAACTCCAACACTAACGATATTTAGAATGATAATGCACAGCTACTAATTAACACTACAGAGAGAAGGAAGATAAACTCATCCTTCAATTGTATGAATAGAAAGGAAGGGTTGTTTTCAGAGCAAAAGGTGGATCTGAAAGATGTAATGCCAATGAGAACAAAACACTTGTTCTGTCATGTGCATTTCCTTCCCACTTCTCTTACCACCTGCATTATACAGGGGGGAAGGATTTTGTGCCTTCAGGAGAGAGAAGATTCAGTTATGCCCTCTTTTTTTCAGGAAGAAAGTCCCTCCATATAATGAGAAGTCTCCCGTGCATTTTTCAAGCTCATTTGAACTTGAGAATCCGCTCATTTGACTTCAATGGGTCAATTCTTCAGTAGGACACGCTTGGCTGAGCCAGATCTTCAGTGAGAATCACTGTCTGCAACCACCTGTCGGCTGCTGGTTCCTTTTCTGAACATTTGTCTCTGTGAAGATAGGACCCTATTTCTGCATCTGTACAGCTCTGAGCACATTCTGTGCTGGTGGAATTGCAGAGCTTACACACACTACCCAAAACAAGTGAATTTTTGGAAGAATTGCAATCACTGCAGTCATAAACAGGCAAGTAAACAAATCCCTGCCAGGTTAACCCTGAGCCCTGAATTTGCCCGGAGTATAATGTAAGCAGGTAGTTTGGACACTGCTGGGATTTTTAAAGGAAATAAATATGGTGCAATAGATAACAAACTGCTTTTTTTAACTTGCTCTTTGCTTCTTGTTGTGTGCCCCTACTCCCATACAGTAGATATCCAAAACATCAAAACACAATTTCATTTTATTTTTCAGAGTTCATTTACTTACACTTGAAGGCTTTTGTTACAAAGAACAAAGCACATGTGTCTAACAGTTTGACCCTTCCTCCATCCTTCCCTAGGGGCTGCAATTAAACTTTCATTTAAGTAGTCATTTGGTGTGTGGGATACTATGCTAAAATACTTTGAATTGCTGGTTTTTGTAAGGCCCCCAGCTGCTCTTTCTACAGCACCCAGTAACATTTCTGATCGCACTGGAAAGACTTTGCTAACATTGGGTCTGCTTGAGAGAACTGATTATTTAGATAGAAGAAATAAAAATAGAGACAGGATTTTTTTTAGGGAAAGGCACTGACTGCAAAGGACAACTGGAGTGTGTATTATGTGTCTATCCATTTCTTGCCCATCATTTTGTTTCTGCCATGGGAATACATCAAAATATTGGCTTCCTGTGAATAAGGCGCTTATTCATGACTTAGGACCTTGTAAATTCCATATGTGATTGTGTTAAAACGTCCTTATGTTTCCTATGCTCATACTAGATTTTTATGTGTGCCGGCACGTTCTCCCTACCCCTCCTCCCATACCAGTGTACATAAACAGATATGGAAAATTTGGCTTTGTGCACCAGATTCTGGAAAAAAAAAAAAAAAAAAAAAAAAAAGACTGATTGATAGGAAAAGGAGAAAGGGGTCAGAAAGTCCCTTGTTCCCACCTATACCACCTCTTCTCACCCTGTCTTTGTCATTCTTTTCCATATTTTGGAAGAAACAATAGTCATATATATTCCTGAGTGATTTTGGAGTTTTTCCTCCTCTCTTACCACCCCCCCAGTTTGGTTGTTTTTCTTCCTCTTCTCATTCTTTTCCTTGAAAGCATTCACACCAGAGGAGCTTTATCCACTAGTCTGTGGTTGCAAACCAGATTCCTTTGGAGGAAACTAAGCTTAAAGCTGTGCTCCAGCACGGCTGAAGCGGTACTTGAGTCCAAACCAGAAAGAAGGCTGCACCATCCACAAGTCTTCCAGTGCACAGCTAATACATTCCTTTCAGAAAGTTTTACATCACATGTGCAGTGGAGACATTCAACCCAGAAGTCCAAACTCTATTTAATTAAAAATAAATCCTGTGAACCACATGAAATGGAGTTGTGAGCAGCCTAAGCACGTATCAGTCCGGTTTACAAGATCTGTTTCCATTGCACTGAATTGCAGGCTAATCTAATGTATACAGAACATGCAGTGTCTGTTAAGTCTGCAGTCTCCCTTTCAGTTGGTTCACCAAGAATCTCTGTCCTCTATAAGACCCTTTTCACAAAGTACATAGAAAGTTTGAGACTTCTGTCTCTACAGGTTCACAGTTTTTGGATGGATGAAAGACTGATATTTTCATACATGCTGCATTTCCTCAGAAAACTAGCTAAAACTCATGGCACTCATGTTGAGGTATAAATACATGCCTGCACAGCAATATCAATAAAGTTCTCCATAATTATGACAAAATGTTTTTGCATTAAGACATTGTAGTTGTCAGCTCATATGTTTCCACCAAATGTTCACTCTAGGACGAAACTGAAACTCTGAATTTGGAATTTCCTAAACTATTGTGGGCAAAGACAGTCATCTGAACATTGTATGTGTGTTTCATGAAAAGTTTAATCAAAACTCAATCAATTCCCACCTCACCAACTTTAGAAAGGGATTTAAATCCAGTACCAGATTTGGATCTGAATGTCGTGCCTGGGGGCTCATTTCTGTTATCAATTAGTAGTTGCTCTTGTGATGTATCAAAAGGCAGTAGTATATAGGCTTTTGTTTAGAGATGTACATAATGTAGCTTTAAATTTCATTGGGAAACTAAACAAAACCTCTGGCCTTAGGGCTGCATGTTCAAATACTACAGTCCCATAGTGCATTACACCAGTCAACACTTCTTTTCAAATACCACCCGCATAACAATTAACCTCACTTCAACCTTGAGGTCTCTGATTAGTGATGGCCTATTGTTTAAGTTCCATTAACATAGCCCCTGTGTTGCCCTATTCTCACTCAAATGGACTAATCAAATCAGTCACCAAGGACTTAAGCTCAGAGTCCAACTTCTTTAGTTAGCAGCGATTTTCAATTTAAGTAGAATGTTGGATGTCATCAACACAGTCACAATTAGTATAGCTCTGACATGGAAAACATTCTTAATGATCCCCAATTTGTGAAATATCAAGGGCCCCAGCAACTTGCAATATGAGAATTTCTATGTATACTAGAAAAATTACAATATCAATAGAGTAGTCATTAATGCATTACCTTGTACCACACTAGTCTCTGAAAGGACAGAACCTCAATTGGATTCCAATTTCAAGAAACAAACTTTGTTTTGAACCAGTAGAAATAAAAACATTTTACAGCACTTTTTAAAATGTTATTTTTCACTACCCACACCACATTTATTTTGTAAAAAGGAAAGCATTGTTTATTTTTCCAAATCTAGTTACAGAGCTGTTATTCTTGACATTCTTCTTACTTGGATTGCACAACTATGTTTTCATTTACATTAGTTGATACTTGCTGTTCTAACAATTTGTAATTAAAATTGTCTAGTATTATTTCTTTGGATTTTTTTTTGACATTGTCTTCTATTTCTGTTAAGGTAATTGATGATTCGAGCACAAATTTCCAAGAAGATACAGTGGAAAAGTCACGGAAAGTATGAGTTGAACTTCACCAGTAGAATTTAGGGCCAAATCTTCCAAGGGGCAATATGCACATAATAAGAGTTACTGGCCACTTATCAGCATAGATACCCACTGTGCACAGGCAAGAAATTCTTTTATTTTTGTGCACATGCAGTTACGGCATGAGTAGCATGTGCATTTTCCAACCATTCAGATCTTGCTTTCCTTTGAATACACAGCAAAAAGTCGAAGTGGGAAGTCATTGGCCATTGAGCAGGACGTTGAGGACACTGAGGATTTTCAAAACGGAGCCTTTGTGGCAGATAAGAATTTGCTGTGATTGTAACTGGTAACTCCTACTTAATGGAAAATAACCTCTTTTTTCCTCCTCTTTCTCTTGTCATCTTGTTGTCTTGCCAAACTGCATCCGCTTTCTCAGTCAAATACTTTTTTCAGACGGTGGCAGAATCGTGCTCTCTCATCTCCACAGAATATGATGAAGTTTCTAGATAATGTTCACACGTAGCTTTTCTTTTATGATCAGCTAGAACATTGTGCACAGAATAAACATTGCCAGATGAATTAAATGTTTTATTTCTTTGCATCAGAGAATGAAATTTGGCAGAAATATTCCCTAATTTAAATCCAGCTTTTGTCTACCTCATTGCTTTACACACCATGTAGTGAAAGAACTGGCTTCACACTGCTCCCACACCACCAGTTCATCTGACTGACAATAGATCCAATCTGCATTACATGGGAGGCCATGTGAGCAGTCCATTCTGCTCCTCCATCTCCACCGACAGCTGGAACTGGACTTGGAGTAAATGCCAAGGGAATTTGCATGATAGTCCATTTGGAGCACATATGCTATAAATTCACCATTGCTGCAAAATGGCAAGCCATAGGCCTCATCTACACAGAAGTTACACGAATTTAAATTAAAAACAATTTAGTCTAATCCAGTATGAACTTCTGTGTGAACACTCATAATAGTTTAAAATTATCTTGCTTGAATTTATCCAGCACGAGTGGCAATAGCCAACAGTTAACCCAACACAAGAGAAGCATAGACATTACCAAGCAGTCTCCATCTTTAGTTAAAATCACTGTAAAACCCATCTTTAGCCCCTTTGCTGGTGGGGACTCTGCTGAATCAGCTGTGGCTATTAATAATACCCATTATTATGAATACCAATAACATCTGTTACTCAGAATCAGGGCCAGATTCTTGGGGAGTCCTTCTCTTCTTGCTTGCTTTACCCACAGTCAAGCACGGCCTCCTCTTTGGAGGACCCCAGAAGTGGCATTGAGACATCACTCAGCATTGGGTCAGGTTTGATCCTTCCAGCCCATCGGTGGTGAACTACTAGGGCAGTAGCTTCTGGAGTCCTAAGAGCTACACACATTCTTCAGTCATTGTCTTGGTGTGGTTACCCCTGGGCACTGACCCCCTGCCTGCACTGCCTCCTGTTGCTCTTTTGTTCAAGAGGAAACTTGTCATTTAGAGGCTGATTATTAGTTTTCTTTTCTCTTCCCCCCAAGTCGCCCTTTAACTGGATCATCACCAGTTTTAGAAGAGTTGCCCCTTTCTAAAGAAAACAAAACAGAATAAACAACGTCTTCCCAGTCCCTGCCAGCGCTCTCTTTTCACCAACATCCATTTTCTCCCCAACAAAATGAGAAAAAGACAGCTTCTTCCCTCTCCCCACAATGAAACAACAAAGAGCACAAAAAAAATTAAAATTAGGCATTTAAGCTGATTTTCACCACTTAACTTTTGACATGTTTTTGCAAATTTCCATCAAGCCCCCTCTGAAGATTCAGCCAGTGAAACCCACTGGATCAAGTGGTGTTTCTAAGCCTTTTTGCCTAACTTCTGTGAAGCAAGCCACGTGTTGTTTGGAGTGGCAAAGGCACCCTTCTGCTAACCGTGAAATTTGGAGGCTATGACAGAGCAAAGTATCCATCCCTTTGGGAGAAATCAAGGGTGAAATGCATAATTTTTCAACTTTATGTAACTCTGAAAATATTTTGGGTCTGATACATCCAAACTCACTTTGCAAAAGGATCTCCAGGTGGGTGATTTATTAGAAGTTAAAACCATTGCCCAAAAGTTCTGTTCTATTTTATGCCCACATAGCGTCGGTTCAGCTTCATTGTCTTGCTTTGAGAAGTAATTGTTTTTCTCCCCAGAAATATATTTTCCTTCCAGTAAGTCTGCATCATATTCATCACCTGGAATGTATTGGGAGCACTGCACTGGGCTGAGCTTGCAGCTGCTCCCAATCATAACCGATGCTGCTCAGAGCAGACCATCAGGCAAGAATAGGACAGCCTGCCCCAGCACTGTTCCTCCTTCCCATGGTTGCACCCCTGCTCCGGAGACTTTGACGCTCTCCACTTCATTTCCAGGTGTAATTCAAAATGACATTTTTGATCCACAAAGCCGTTCATGGTTTAAGAGCTTGTATTTCTTTGAGGCTGCTTCTCTGTTTCTACATCGTGTTTCACCTGGCAGCCAAGATTGGCTGCAGTTGCATGAGATGAATAGCAATGTTGACTCTGTAAAATACATGAGAGTTTGCAGAATGACAGGCCATTCTCGGTGGATGCACAGCATAGGAGCAACAGAAAGATGGGGAGTGTCTCATTTCAGAGGAAAAAAAGAAAGAAGGGTTTCTTTTAATTTGAAAAAAATAATATTTTTTTTTTTTTTCAAAAATGTCAAGAAATTGAACCATTCCCCTGCAAGTATTCTGCAGTAGAACTGCTAACAATTGTGTATATGATTTGTGTCCACATTTGTATTGTGGGTTACACCAGCAGTAATATCTTGCCCTTAGAAGCCACTAGGTGCTTTAATGGTCCTTACATTTAGAAAATCTAGAAGAAAAAAAATCACATATACATGAAAATATATATACATGTTACCACCAGAGGAAACCATGTAAATAGAACACTGCATGCTGGAAGGAGAAAAGCAGAATCTCATTTAATAAAGGGATGAGTTTAATGAGTTTAATACAACAAAAAGCAAGCATACAGTATGTGCTAGGCAGGTGGCTTCACAGGTCTCTTCACCTGTTCCCTAGGTCCAAAGAAACCTTCTGCTCTATGGACTACGTGGATGTCATGAGATGAGAGTGTGCAATTGACCGGCTTCTGCTATTATTTATCCCTGGTTTTATAGCCTACCTCACTGGGGCAAGACACAGAAATTGTTACTGTACACTCAAGAGATTCCTCCTTCTGTGTAGCCCCAGTGTCTACTGCCTCCAACCAACAGCCTTTTTGCCTTTCCACGAAACACTCAGGCTTCTCCACAAGCCCTCATTCCCTCTCCCCCTTCCATCTTTCACACACACTTATCTTGAGGTTTCTCACGTTTCTTTGCTAGTATGGCAGCCAGTCAAGGATCCTATTTAAACGAAGAGAAAACTATTTTTCTCCAACTTAACCAAATTAACCATGTTTAGCTTAATTTAATAGTCTGAGTTATAACATACACAATATTGTCAGTGGTTATGATTTTACTAAAGGTCAAGAAATATTCTGTGATTTCCCTATAGGTGGAAGGTCTTTGACACTCCATCTCCTTAACATGCCTGCAAGGAAAAGGTTGAGCAGAGGACTTGAAAGTATTTCAGAAACAGAAGGCAAGTGAAAAATTAAGAGTTTTTTCTAACTTTTTTTTTAAAAATAGAATTTTATGCTTGATACAGTGCCATCAAGCTTCTGTTTGTAACTAATCAAACTGCCCACAGACCTGTGTAGGCTACGGTTAAACCCCTGTACTGGGTAATAACCTGTGCCCATTGCAATAGTTTCAGCTGCATTAAGCCAGCTCTGTAAAGATAACTGAATTGAAGAAAACACCATTTTCTCTCGCTTAAATGAGACTTGAGTGGAAAGGGATAGTGAACCCTCAGCGCGACATACAGCTAGAGGATAGGAAACCGTCTGCTCCACCGCTGCTGGCTGTTCTGAGCCTAGGGACCTGCGAGATGCCCCAGGCTTCTCAGCAGCAGTTGCTAAGGAAACATTTTAGGGAACCTTTTTCATAAATTCATAGTAATCTCCATTTCTCAAATGTCAAGGCTAATGACTCACCCTTTGATTGCAAATGGGATTTACTACCACAGAATTGCTGGCAGCCTTCAAAGCTAAATTGTATTTGTCAGCATTTGAAGACTTTTAGTACGTTGGTTACCACTGCTTCCCTTGAGTGAGCAGAAAATGTAGATACATGAATATCTGGCAGAATTCCCTCAGAAACATTTCAGCCCTTTCCTAAGTTTCCATATAGGAAAGAAGACAGGGATTGGTGTCTGCAGGGCTCCTGCAGCAGGGAATCCCCACAGTGGAGCCTGTCCCTTTGGGGGTTTCTGGCTTGATGTGCCACCAGGTGCTCCTGGGGAGCACACACCCCAACAGAGGGGAGTTAGCACCATCCTAAAGCTGTTTCTGGGTATGAGCAGTGGTGATATACACTGCCTTTCCCCTTGGAGGTCAGTTCTGCTGGATATGACCATGGATTTTGTGCAAGTCACACATCAATCAGTGTCCTTGGTTTTCCTCTGATTAATCACTATGAAAGCCTAATAAAGCAGTTTTACCCCTCTCACATTTGGGATATCACCTGAAACCAGACCATGATACTCCATTACTTTGTGCCTTCACAATCCCTTTTCTGCCAAGTGCCAAGTTTGCAAATGCACTCTGAGACTTCCTTCTTCAAAGTATTTGACAAGGTATCAACAAACCCAGACTTCAAGGATGATATCTATTGCTTTGAAGGCAATACATATTTAGAACAAGATTCTCTCTCAAGTAATACAGACCTCATTGCAGATGGATCTATTTTCAAGTTAAAAGCTTATGGGCCAGAATACAATTTAGAGAGTGGATACTTTAACACCTACTGCTTTAAAAATACATAAAAGGCCTCAAAGAAAGATCCAACAACAAAGTTTCTGTAAATGATTTTTTATAAACACTTCATATTTATATAGATGTATATTGTAAATCCATTTGAGCACTAGTTCATACTGTCTTTAATAAATTTCCATTTAGTATAAAAGTTACAAATACAATGTACTTTAAATGGATTCATATTATACATCACTGTGACTCATGGAAATCCTTTCTCCCTGGAATTGCCAGTCACAGGTAGGTGGAGGATAGCAGTGAAGAGATCAAACACTTTGCTGTCTGTAGCACTGGATTTTTAGGTTATGTGTTCCATGAGACAAAACCAGTATGTACCCATTTAGGAATATGTACTTAAACCGTTAGAAATGCCTGCAGAGGAACACTTGTATGTTATTTTGAAATGCTTTCTGGTCACTTTGAACACTATTGTTGAAAACAGGCAGATGGAGAAAACACTCATCCAACTTTTGCTTTCTCTGTCTAGGGAAAATGTATCCCTCGACTGTATTTTGTACCAGTCTGCCTAGAGACAGACAATTTTGCTTTCCTGTTGTGTCTGGCTGCAGGATTTCACAGTGTAGATTGCTCATTTTTCAGCTAATGTATTCAGCCAAATTGCCACAATATACATGCCCTATCCCAGGCCCAGGTGCTGGGAGAAGGTTTTACTCTAGAACTCTTTTCAGAGGAATCACTGCCTGAGATGCTAACATTGATATTTCTAAGGCCATTTTCTTGCTCCATTGATTGGCTTCTAATTCTATACTCTCTCATAGAATTTTTCTTTTACTGATACTGTAAAATGACTGCAAGTGTAGAGGTTGTTTTAGGCTGTTTCCCACTTCCTTAGTCTCCAACTGGCCCTATCTAAAATAATAGTCAAAAAAATACACTTAGCTCAGAAAATAAGTCTCCAAAACTTGAATGAAAACATGTGGCCCCAAAATGTAGATGAAAAATGAACAAACATCTGCATTATCATACTGTTTACCAAATGCTGAAATCAAAGTCCAGTCCATGCAGTATTTCCTCTTTCTGTAACAAAAAAGTTTGCTGTTATTACACAATTTAGCAAAAACCTGGTAGCATATTATTTTCGTCATATTGAGTCTTCTTGTCCACCTAAGGATTATTTACATCATTTTCTGAGAAAAAAAAAACCAACTCTAATAATCTGACTAGGAGGATCTGACTCTTGGTTCTAGATTCATCAATACCTCTACCTTCCACACATGTATGCTTTATTTTGTGTGAAGTCAACTGCTGTTTGTAGTGTACCATATACCACGGTATCTCTGAAACACCCAGGCTGATCCTTTACTTGTAAATTCTGAGATGGTACCTGCACACTTAGAAACAATCACAGAGTAGCATAGGGTCAGAGCACATGGGACTGTGGTTTGACCTTTTAAAAGAATTGGGTTTTTTATTAGAAAATGGAGATACTGTCTCTGGAAGATTATAACCAATTTTATTCCTGTATAGTCGGTGTGAAATCTTGAGGACTTTGATGCATTCTGTAATTCAAACAAAGTTTGGTTTTTTTTCCTGAAATGCAACAACCATTAGAAAATCATCTGGGTTGATTAACACTTTGCTGTCTTGTTTCTTAGAGCACTAACAACCTGATCTACCAGCAGAGTAGATGTTCCTAATGCTCCCTGTTCAATTGAAGTAGGGAATTTCATCTAATTTTGGCAAATTATATGCTGAGAGAAAAAAAAATGTTACTTAACTCACTACATAGGCATAAATCTGCTTTGTAAATCTTGCACTTTTTGGGAAGCTTATTGCCAAAAGTTTTGCTTCAGAAGCACATTTAAGGGGTTTAGATTTAATAAGGTTAAAAACCATCTGAGCATTTTGAGACTACAAAGAAATAATATATCTGTAGTGTCCCTTGCGATAGATTAGAGACAGGACTTGGTTGCGGTAATGAATATAAATGGGATTCTTTATTAAAGCCACTGGACACAGGCAGGACTGTAACTCTCTGCTCTCCAGCTCCCAGGCTAACTGCACACAACCTATGCTTTCTAACAGCACCACGCAGGTCTGCCCTAAATCCTGGCCTAGATTCAGCAGTCTTGGAAGGGATTGCCAACCTCTATGAAACCTAGCTGCTTAAATTGTTCAGCAGTGGAAACAACTTCCAGAGCATCACCTGCCAAGGCTTGCACAATCCCTCCATTTTCATGCACATGAATTAAACACTGAAAAGACTGGAGATCCTGCAATTGGGAATAGAAATATACTCCCTGCAAAAATCTTTCTTTTCCTTGCAAGTTTGAGGATAAAAAGAGATCTGGGACTT
The DNA here is from genome assembly GCA_004320125.1 of Scolopax mira. Taxonomy (NCBI): domain Eukaryota; kingdom Metazoa; phylum Chordata; class Aves; order Charadriiformes; family Scolopacidae; genus Scolopax; species Scolopax mira. The sequence goes on from BJBW01001015.1 coordinate 453,728, forward strand.
GGAAGCCCAGATATTTAATTTTTTTAATGGCATTTTAATTACAAAACTAACTTGAACAATAAATGTAAATAAGCAGTGGAGAGAGAAACAGTCACTTCTCTGTATGCCATAGCCAACACTGTACTATTACTACAGGTGTTTGGTGTTTTTTCATGGAGGCTGGGCAGGGGAGTTAATGAATGTTTATTGTCTTTGTACTGAGTCCAGAGCAGGCTCAAGGCATGTAATGCCTTGCCAAGGCAAGTAACATCTGATCACCTGCTCTGATTAGGCCAGGGGAGAAAGGAACTGGCTCCTGGACCCTGAAAAGCCCATGCTATGGATGCAACCCTTTGCTCTTCCTCTTGCTGCCATGCCAAGGTGGGTCAAGGACTGGTAGCCCACTGCCTGGCAGGCAGAAGGAGCTGAAATGCCAACTCCTTGCAGTCTGTTTGCCCTTCCTCTTCCCAGCTCCAAGGTGGAAGCCCCAACAGGAAGGCAGTGGGTGGTGGGAGGAGTGGAAGAGGATGTTGGTAGGGTCAGGAAAGGGATGGGCTAAGGGTAGATGGCCCAGGCTGGGACCCCCTCTTCAAATCTCACCGACTCCTCCTGACCTTCCTGTTCCCTCTCTGCAGACCCCAATCTGCTGCAAAGCTGCCTTCTGCCCCTGCTACTAGCCCACCACCCTGGGTGCCCACCCTCAGGCAGAGGCTGCGGGGGCTCCTGCTTCAGTTTGGCACACAGAGCCTACACCCCTGGCACCTTCAGGGGTTTGGCCACTACTAAGACATTACGCTTGGAGGTGTGTATCCCTTCTGAAATGTGTTCATGATGGTATTATCAGACCCAACCATTAAGGATACTTTTAACCACGGAGCAGCAAACACAGTACCTTTTCCTCATTTTCCAAGGGGCAAGGGGGAACACTTTCCCTGCTCTCGCTTGAAGATGAGCCACCTGGGGCTCGGCCTGAGGATTGTCTGCCAGAAACTCCAAGATCCTTCCACGGAAAATAGACTGCTAAAGTCAAACACGTTCAGCTCAGGCTCAGAAACTTCTCCTTTTAAAAGGGCTGTGGCAGATTTTTAGGCTATGGCACCATTTCTCCCAAAGTGATTGCACCCTCCCTTGTGCACACACACAAACACAACCACACACCATCCTGGGACAAAATTCCAGAGCCCTGTGCAGCAGTGGTCTTATCTGAATAAGCAGGAGAACGCGGTGTAGGTGTGGGATCTCAGGATATAAGAGGTGAAAGGGTGATACTGCTTTCTGATTTGAAGAGTGAACTTGAGGAAAGCCTATGTTCACATCAGTGGGCCACATGTACCAAGTGAGTGCTGCACATGTTAATATATTAAACATATGTGGTTCTTATTTCCTATGCTAAAGGAATACAGTTTGCAAGCATCAGGGTGCACTGTTATTTCAAATGCATGGTAAAAGCGGATTAAGGACGCTTCAAGATTCCCATGGTCTGATGACTATGAATACCTGCAACTTTGATTTTAAAGTTTCCCTTCACCTTTAAAATGCTGTCTTGCAACATTAGTATGGGACCTGGGTTCATTTTAAAGGCTTATGGAAATGGCCAGGGCAACAGGAATAATAACAGCACCCTTTTAGGAAAGTACAGGAAATCTTTTCAGCCAGATGTACTGCAGCACTGGGGCCACCATGAAAGTCTCGCAGTTAAAGAAACCTCACAACAGCTTCTAGGCAAAAGCCAAAGGGGATCATCACGTCTTCTAACACTTCGTCTTGCATTAGAAATAATTCTTGCTCAAGGAAGAAAAAAGAGCCAATAAAATGTTTAAACTTCATTCCTTTATTGACTTTTTGTTGCCTTATGTTATTAATAAGAATTTACAACCTTATTTGCAGTGTAAGGTTTTAGCATGGACTATGCTTGCACATCATTTGAATTTTAACAATCCTTGAGTCATTATGCATTTAACAAAAGCCTTTAAGAATTAATAGAGTTTTGTCTGGGGTAAGATTTTCCTAAAAAAGCTCTCTAAACTGGACCTTCATATTTTTGTGTGAGAGGAAGTAGGATCTCCTGGGCACCTTATGACTGGGGGATTTGGATATGAAAATGTGGGATTTGCATGTTGCAAACATTGCTCATGACAGGGTGCAGGTGCAGAGCGAAGGGCCAGCTTCAGCTTGCAGCCACTTTGAAACAGACTTCCTGATTTGCAGGCTCTGTGAATGCACTTTTAAATGCCAGTCTGATGGTGGGGATGCTTTTAGGGGTTAACACCACATAATCACTTTCTTACTTATCTGACAGATAAATGAAGACTATGGTCTCCGAAGAAGTGAGTGTGGTGAAAGACATTCAGAAACCTTCTCCTCCTTGTACAGTATTGATTATTGTTAGGGTTATCATATCAAAAAAAACAAAACAAAAAACCAAACCAAAACAAAACAAAACAAACCCCCCGCCCCCCAAAAAAAAACCCAGAAAAACCCCAAGCAGCCAAAACCCAAGGCTCCTAAATTAGAGAATACACATAAAAATGTTGGCCAGAGGCTTCTGATTTGTTTATTCCCATCTCCCCCCTCCCTCTCTCTCTTTCCTCTCCAATAGTGCTGTATTGAGTTGGAAATGTATAAATGTTACATGTAAGATGCAGCCTTACTGTTGCATCTTTATTCAACATCAACTTCCAGATGGGAACTATTTTTCATGGTTCATAAAGCCAAATCCAGCTGCTACATTTGGACCTACATAAGGAATCCACATTTTATTGCCTTAGCAGTGCATATAAAACAAATGCTGTTGTTTCTTTAGTACTGGTGCACCTCACATTTCTCAATACATTTTAGATATTTAAATTTTTAAAACTGTATTTTATCGTTGCTCATTTAGCTGTGCACCGTAACGAGATCCTGCTTTTACAACATTTTCCAGATATCTAACATAACTGAAAGAAAAACGATCTTGGACAAATGGTATTCAATATAGCAGCCATATATTCAGTTACTTACTAAGAGTGTTCAGACAATTTCCTATGTAAACCACAATGATATTAAATACTTCTGGAATCTCAGCTTTATTAAGAGACAGGAAGTGCAAACTCAGGAGCCTTTCCCCTCCCCCTCAGCTAATCTGACTCTTTGATAGTCATGTGTTAGGAATAACCATGGAGTTTCTCCTAACGCAAAATATTCCCACAGCTAAGAGAAAATTAACCCTTGCGAAACCTCAAAAGAGAGTAGAGTCCATGTGTTCACAGAGAGAAAAAAAAAATCATCACTAGGAGGAAGTTTATACCGGCAGCATGTCTACACAACACCACCAACTATTAAATGCAGACATAATTCATTTGCATTTTAGATGGTATTGTCAAAGCAACTACAGCACATCCATTGCGGAGGAGAATTATCCAGCCTGGTAAAATTAGCCATCTTTGTGCCTCTCTCACTGACCATAGAGGGGAACTGCTGGGCATGTGTGCTGGGGATTTTTCTCCTCCACTCTCAACTAGCAGATGTCAGGCTGTTTGCTAGAAAGCAAACAAATCCCCACAAAAAGCACCGAGGTGGGACAGAGAGAGTTAATGCACGGGTATGACAGGGAAGCAAGTTTGCTGTGAATTGGGAAGCACAAACTATAGTAATCCCCACCCTGCTGAGTGGCTTCCCCAGAGGTCTGATACAGTGCCAAAGCCTCTTACGCATACTGAGACAAAGCTTATTTCAAGCCGAATTCAGCTCCTGAAGCCACCATACTGCTTCCTGACAGCCTCCAATTGCACTGCCTCTGTATTTGTGTTTCCTGCTGTTTATATTTACTTGTTCCCAGAGCCACAACAGCTACAAAAACAAATAGTTGCTATTTGCAGGGCTCTGTATCAACACAGGTAAAGTGCTCCGCTTCGCTTTTAGTTTTACAAAGATTGTGCAAATAGGCTTTTAATACCTCAGAGAGATTAATTTGGTAATTATAAACCAGTTTAGGAACACATGCTAAACAATTGGTCATATAATCAGCATCCTTGTTTCAGAGTATTAGTGTGGCCGAGGCAAAAGGTTTTTAAACTATAAGGGTTTCACAAATACTCTCGGTTATATTGCTGTTATTTCCCCATTCCTCTGAGACAGAAGCTTGAAATATTACTTTTTTGTTTGTCAAGTCCCTGTGGATACTCTCTGGATCTGTGGTCCTGTCTCTTTGGCCTCTCTACAGCTATTGTCATGGTGTCTGATTTGGGTAATAGAGATCTTGTTTGATATACTTATTTAAAGAATCAACTTAAGGAAGCCTAAGAGCTATCAATTCTCTTAATTAACTGCAGAGAAATGATTAATGCTAAAAGTATGGAATTGATCAGGAAAAAATTATAGTACATAGGATTTAGTATGTGTTGTTCAGTCAATATTTAAGACACTAAATATGATAAATCTGATCCTTGGTAAGATGTTCACAACTACCCAAGTGATTTATGCACCTCAGAAATTCACACTGCAAGACAGCAGGGCTGTTAGGCTTCTAACTGGAGTCGGGCAATGATTTTCAGGTAGAAAAAGCTGCTGTTTCAAAATAAAAACTCCTTGAGGAATGGGTCGGTTTCAGCAGTGTTGCACTTTTTAAACCAAACCGAGCAGAAAAGTTTCAAAGCATTTTATTCTGGCCTGGTTTGAAAAGACCATTTTCATTTCAAAACAGTTCCATTTAAAATTCATTTTGTTTTGTGCACACTGATGTCATCTTAAATAATGCAGAAGTTTCATTTATCAGGACATTTTTAAAAATACAAATTATTTTGATGCAGGCCAGAAGATGGGCCTCCAAGCCTTTCCTTTCAGAAGCAGCCATGCAAAATGTTCCCCTCTGCTGAAAACGAAGCAAAGAAAAGCATTAAAAAAATATCAGGCAAGGGGCAATTACATCTGTTGTCATCCCACCAACTCTCTGTTGAAAACTGGACGCCAGCAGCAGTGTGGTCTCGAAAACCCCCAGAACCTCAGGCATACTGCCTATATTGCCTCTGCACCTCCTAAAATATGTCTGCTTTTTGATTTCTTGGCTGTCAATAGAAATGCAGCATGGGTGTAAGTAGAGAGCAGCTAACCTGCACACCCAGCTTTGGTGATTCCCACTTGTCAGCTGAAACCACATCTGAAGAGCTTCATGGTGTGGCAGCAAGAGGTGGGTGCCCTTCCTGATGTACTGCAGTCACCTTGTCACTGAGTAAAAATTCTTTCTTTGCACTTTATGTGACGTCTTGCATGATCCACAGGGGCTGTAAGAGGTGGGGACGGGGGCAGGTGGAGTGAGGGGACGAGCTGGCACGACAGGACACAGCCCCAGATTAAGGACTGCTGGTAGAAGTTATTGAGGTTGTCCCAACATCCTTCACTGCCTGTCACATCATGAATTGAATTTAAAGTTGAGGCAACAAATCATGGTAATGCCACTGACTTTTATACATATCTAGAAATCAGTACTTTTAGAGCTCGAGCATGTAGCATCAGAAAAGACAGCAGTTTGGGGGCTTTTTTTGCTTGTTATAATAGCTAGCCATACAAACTTTCCCCTCCCTCCTTTCCTTCAGTCCCTGAGGATGAGAGTTATGGAAATAGCCTCTCCTGAGACCATTTCCCAAGAACTCTGTGCCTTGGTCCACAAGAAATGCAATGCCGGATCCACCCACATCCGACAAATGAGACATCCTGGAGCAGTTTCTGGAAGGGATGTTGGAGAGACAGAAATGTCACTGCATTCGTGTACAGAGCGTGGATCCCCACACAGAGGGCAAATCTCCGTCCCCAGGGAAGCTGCCTGAACTTTGCTCGATCTCAGCTCTTTTTTTGCTTTTCCCTCAGGATTGGTCACCACCCAACACGAGCTCTGTCAGAGAGCAGCCTCCCTCTGGACAGCCACACATAGTTCTGTGGCTCTCAGAGCCTGTCCATGACCTGCTCACCCACTGCAGCAGCCTCAGCGTGGGCAGAGAGAGCAGAAGAGCCACCAGGAAAGACCACCGCTTGGCTGCCTCTGGGATGGAGGCACAATAGGATGAGCCTCTGCCTCTGCCCAGGGCTGCAACCCATAGGTAGAAGGGACCACAGTGGTGACCAACAGCCTCAGAGACACGGGCTTCCCACACTAACAGGCATGAAGTGAAAATAAGGAAATGTGAGAAATGTTCCAGACTCAGTCTGTAACGTGATAGATCTCCCCAGAGCTTGGGGAAGGCATATATGTTAGCTGGTGGCATAAGCCACAGATGGATAAGACAGAAAAGAGGAAGCTCAGAAGCGGGAAGTGGGTGAGCACACAAGGGAAGCTACAAACCGTCATCTCACCTGAACTCCTAGCTGGGGCACATGATGATTGGAAAAGAATGGTGTGTTAGACTGTATCACAAGCTAGACATTGCAGAGGGGGCAGATGTATCATTAAACACTCAAAATCCATCTAAACTCCATGCTTAAATTACAGGCACCTAAGAGAGCTAGACTATCTTCAAAAAACTACAGAATGAAGGTTCCTGGGGCTCACTGATGCCTCAGCAGCCAAAACACTCTAAGAAGAAAGCCATCCATTAGGAACTGTTCTCCATCAGTGTGTCCCTGTCCCTGTGACCTCCACACTGTGGGAGAGGGGATGAGCAACGGCAGCGAGGTGCCTCAGAGGCAGCGGTACGATGCATTTCAGTGGCCCCTGAAATCGAGGTGCTCAAGATTTGATTTTTCCATTGGATCCTCAGGCTTGTTATAATTTCAGGGATGAGACCAATTTAATTTTTATAGAGATGTGTAATCCGCCATTTCAACACACTAATTGAAATAGGCTGACATGCAGCTATGTGCCCTACGAGTCTTCCAAAGCACATATCTTGGCACTTTCCACTGGAGGCTAAATGACATGACTAGAAACTGTACCAGAGCCTCTGTGTTTACAAGGCTCTGCTTCTACATTATTATTTTGATTGCTGGATCTAGCAACAAACATCCAAGCGGCAGAATCCACTTGGAGAAGATAACAGAAAGCAGAGCTGAAAAAGATTTTAAGAGGTCAAAAGTCAACTATACCTATGCTATTTTTGACAGATGTTTATTTAACTAATTTTAAAGTCCTTTAGCAGAGGAAACGCACACATCAATCCAATCCAATGCAATCTGATCTTTAATTGTTCTTGTTCTTTATGTATTACTTGGCTAACCTAAATGTTTTTCTTGGAGTGATTTAAGTCTGTATTTTCTTAGCAATTCAGATAAGGAATATTAAACAATTAATTTCTTGTCTCTCTGCAGCAACTTTTTACGTGTTTGAAGACTGTGGTGCTCCCTTTTATACACCGCACACAGCCCCCGTCCTTCCAATTTCCCTGTTGGCTGTTCTGACCACTTGGCTCTGGATTCTCTCCTTTACTCCACATCCTTTTTGGAAAGTAACGCCTAAAGCTTACCCAAGCTGAGCACACCAGAAGGACACGTACACCTGCCTTCCAGGTTATGGTCATTAAATAAAAAAAACTTTTAAATTGCAGCAATGCCTTTTTCACAGCATCCTTTTGTTGAAGGCTGAAGTACAGATTGAACCCATCATAATTTCTCCATTATTTTCTTTAGAATAAAATATTTTTCTCTCCATTCTGCATTTCTGCAGATGAATTTTCCTCTGTATATATAGTAAGTGCCTTTTACTTTCTCTCCCTGATGAATAACTTTTTTTTCCATTCATTTCTCCAATCTGATTTCCAGTTCCACCCTCCAACATACCTGCAGCTTTCCCAGGCTCACATTCTTTGTGGATGTAGTGAGCATGATTGGTTCTCACACCCAGGGCACTACTGACACTAATCCGTGAGACCAGACAGCAACACAGGATCCTGCTTGCTACAGGTTTCGATTTGATCAGTGTCTCATTGATAACTGATCTCCAAGTATGGTTTTCCAACGAGGAAAACACCCGTCTTAAGACAAGTTTATTTAAGGCTATGTTTCCTTAGCTTAGCTTAGAAGCATATTAAGAGAGTTGTGAAGAGAGGGAGAGGTGAAACAGAGTCTGAGGTATTTATAATTCTTCCTATAAGGCATTTGATGACTCTTGTCTTACTTGATGCCAAGTTATCTGACCGTGCTACTGGAACAGTACAGCTGCTAAGAATATCAAGGTGACTCCCAGTCACATGAAGGTAGTCTGTACAGATCATACAAAGCCTATTGCAGACATTAAAACAAATGAAATGAGGTGAGGCAGAGATGTCATCTGTCTAAAACATGGAGGGACAGAAAGCTAGAGATCATACACCAGAACTTACTGATGCTCAGAACTTGCATGGTTCCATTCCAGCTTTTCTATTATTAATAATCCTGCAAATTCAAACTTTACTCTTCAGGATGTGAACTTGTCATGGATATTGAATCTTCATGTAGTTTCCAACACTGCATTCCTTCTATTTCTGACCCACCTTTCAGGGGAACCCATCGCAGACTAAAACATGAGCCAAAGTTATTAAACATCTTCAAGATATTTTTACAGAGGCTTTGCATTTCATTGGAGCTTCACAACACAACTACTAAAAGCCTGGATGGATTCACAGCCTTTGCTTAACATTGAGGTGTATCTTTTTTAAAAGGAAAATTCCTGTCAATCTATGTAGTTAAATATATGAGAAGACAATAGTTCCATTAGGAAAATTATAAATTATACCTCTCAGAAAGCAAATACTTGACAAACCATTGAGCCTATGTTTAAAGAGTAGAGTCACAAAGATATAAATGAAAACGTATACATTGGGAAATAAATTAGAGTTCAGTAATTAATGTGAATTGTAAAATCTTGTTTTACTCAATGAGAGCAATTACCATTAAAAATTTTGATTATTCACATTTAAAATACTAGCAATCTAACAGGCCTTTAAAATGTCTATTTTGGGTTGCTAGTTTAATTATCTTTTCATCCGATATAGTAATTCATTTCACAAATTAAAAAAGAAGAGTTGATCCCCAGCCAAGAAATTTCAGTTCATTCCTCACGCTGCCAGCTTCACAAAATTCAGATCCCAGTTTTCACCTATTGTATTTTTGAGGAGCCAGCCATGAACTTCAGATCCATATGTTAATTTGATTTCTGTAGGATCATATGACATGGTACTCCCATTCAGGCTGAAAGCCAAGCTAGGAGAATTGCTTAAAGTCATGAAGAAAATGAAGAAAAGAATCCACCTCAACACCTTGTCCAGGACATCAACTCTATCCTTCCAGCCCCTGGTTCATTTTCTTGGCATTTCAAGAGAAGAAAATATTCTTTCTCTTCAGAAAGAATCGATATCCCACTTGCAACCTTTTTGTCTTCCATTCTATTTTGATCCACCCTTCCATGATGACCTCAATTACCTTTTCTCCTCAGAGGCACCACCACACCTTGTCTCGAGTTCTGTCAGTTTTTCAGAATGACACTCTTTTTTCCCAAAATTTATCTGATAGTAAGTGAAAATATTATTGGTTATATCTTGTCAATTTGATATGTGCTCATACCTGAAAAAAGGTCTCTATGAATTCACAGAAAATGAGAGAGCAAGTAAAACACTATCTACTTAATAGCTCCAAGAATGGAAATAAAGGCCTTATTTTACCCTAATGGTCCTTTAACCCTGCTTTCATCCATGATTTTAATTTCATTTGAGTTCTTCAATATATCTTTCATTCTTGACAGTCTCTCACACTGTCAAGAAAGCCTTCTTTGCAAAGAGAAGTGCATGCCTGAAACGCTCTTCCCCTCCACTGGGGATCCACCAAAGTACATTCATTACCTTAAATTAAAAGGAAACACTCAAAATAATGTATTCAGGGATGTCTGCAGCAGGTATTCAGGGTCTGCAGCAATCCAGGGCGGCAGATCGATTTGAACCCTAATGTGCAATATTTCTATAGGTGAAAGATGCTATGGTCCAGTGAAGCAAGCAGAGTGCTGGAAGCACGAGGCACATTATGTGCCAGCCACACACAGAGCTCACGTTTGTGTCAACAGGAGCTACTTGCATGGAGGGGTGTGAGTAACTTCAACCAGGGCTCACCATCTCTCTCCTCTGCCTCCCACTGCAGAGGGCACAACAGTCTGCATGCCAGAGCAGGCAGGAAGGGGAGAGAAAAGGGAAAAGAGAGGTATTCAAACCATCTAAAATGGGAGGAATTAATAAATAGCTGTCTGCTAGAGCCATAGATACTGTGTGATTCACTGAAATAAACATCACTTGCTTTTATGAAAAGCTACAGAGCCGGCTGAATCTCAAATACCAGTGGAATAAAAGCTTCTAGGAGCTGAAGTGAAAGGCTTGATAGGGTCAAAACCAGAGTGAGTGAAAACAAAAAATTTCTTTTAATTCCAGCAGTTTGCATTTTTGGATTTAGTACTTCATTTCTCCCATCTGAACGTGTCAGCTAAGAGGGACTCCACAGTGAGCCATAAAGCAAAGATCAAAACACCTGGCTGCACAGGAGAGCATGTACCATTACAACCAACACCCAGAACGAAAACAGGTTTCCCTGCTCAAAGAAAAGTCCAATTGTCCTGCAGTCTGTTGCATTAATAGCATAAACAAACGTCTGCAATATCCATCTCTCATCTGCTTTCAATGAAATAAGGAAAGACCTTTATGAAGCTTCTAGGGAGAGATACAAGGAGGGCAGAGCGGCTTCCCTCTCCCTCCTCTGACTGATGTCACCATTCCCGTGGCCAAAACATGTTTGTTGCTAAGCAACTATGTATATATTACACTCTTCTGCTTCCATTTGGGATTTAACATATGCATTTTCACTTTCATCTCTGATGCATAGTTACATTTGTTTGCAGTGGGTGCCAGAGTGAATGGAAGCTGTCCAGTATGGGATATGCATAAGAACTGAAAGGCACACACGGTGATTTACCAATGTGCATCATTGTTTCGCAGCACAGTTCAATGGGAAACCTACTGAGTGCCATTCACCAGCGGTTGGGCCAATTTTTTCATTCAGGATTGATGCTGGTTGCTATATAGCAGCTCTTGGTTCAAGAAGTGCAGCCGTTCTCAGATGTCACGAACTAACATAGTGTGTGGATAGTCTGACTGGTAATTATTGCAGATGGATTCTCTCTACGATGATAAAAGAGGTCCGTTCTTTCATCTGGAGTTTTGCGTTTTATGCATAAATCCACTTTTTCCTACACCTCTCCCACTTACTTGGCAGGCAATGAAAAAAATCACCTTTTCCTTTTGAATTGCATGCAGATGACCCAAATCAGTGGCACGCATCGCTCACATTTTTCTGTGAATCAAATCTGAAAAGAAATGAAAAGAGGGTAAGGAGAAAAAGAAGGCAGGATGTGAGAGTTCATTTATATTATAAACACTCTGTAACAGGAAAAAAAAAAAATCAGTTTTAAAAACCACATGTCTATTACCCTGTAATGAAATTATAAGAGAATGCTATTAGTCATGTCTGTACGTTTATTCACATTGTGAGTTCAATAATTAAATTAGAAGATCTGACATGGAGTTTACTAAACAAAAATCCCCATGCTATAACAAAAAAGAAAAAGAACAGGATATTGCTAGCTTCCTTTTGGGTTTAGTATTGTCTCTATTAATAAGCATTAAAGAATAAAACACTGGAGGAATTCTTGCAGTCTAGATGATTTGGGTTTTGTTATGCTTTTCAGTTTAGCTTAATTTCCCACTGGAAGCTTCTCTCTAAGTGCAGGCCTAGGATTATCATCACACAAGGAGGGGAAGAAAAAAAGGGGAAAAAAGAAAAATCTTAAGCTCAGTTTGCTACTGGTTTTTCCTACTTTCTCCTCCCTGGAAGCCTGGACAGGAGAGGGAGCACAGAGAGAAGGCAAGGCAACCTTTACTCCAGCCACAGTTGTTACACTACTTTGAGGGAAAACTGAAGGCTTTTTTTTTCCCCTGAAGCTCAAGAAAAATGAGCTTATAAAAAGGAATATTGTATGAAAGCAACTTGTTTGCCCATCCTCGTATGCATTGATTCAGGGCTATTGCAGTTGAAAGAAAAACTTTGCTCTGGGTGTCCATCAGTACAACGAGTTAGGGTATAGTAACTCTCTCCCGTGGCCTCCTCTTCCACAGAAGACAGATAATGATAATTCAGTCAGTGTTATTTTATGCGCTAGCCCCTTTCACTCAGTGAATTTTCTGCATCCCGGGTCCATGCCGAGCCTCTGGCTGGAGCACTGATGGCAAATCCATGCCACAGGGGAGCGCCTGTTATGCTGCTGGCGTGAAGAAAACAGGCTGTACTGTAAACAAGAATCGGGGCCAGCAGTTAAAAAACAAAATGTGCTTTATAACAGCAATAATTCAAAAACAACCAACCGCCCTACACCTTTAAACTGTCCCCAGTTAGGAACCAGCTGCTGTTTGAAAGCTGCCTTCACGCAGGACTCCATGCATTTAGCACTTTCCCGCTAGTCTCGGTGCCACTTCCGCAGCTCTCCAGGTAAGAGAGTTTGTGACACGCAGAGCTTCGCCTTGAGCTAATGCTTGCACAAGTTCAACTTATGGAGAGCCACAGAAATGCCCACGCTCAGCCCTGCCTCTGCACGCATGCGCTCTCCAAAATTTGAAATTCACTGTACAGCTGAAGGCCTGACAGCAGCTTCTACATTTAACTTTTGACCTCTGACTATTTTGCCATCCTTCAAAAAAGCACTGCTTTTCTAATTCACATTCCTGGTGCATTTGAGTCTACCCTATATTAAAAGAGAGTGTGGCTTAAAGGATAATTTATGATTATATGCATATCTATATTTCTGCTGCAATCTCTAAAAAGGATGATCAGGAGTCCATTTATTAAAATATATTCTTGATCTCACAAACTATATTACAGTCTAGAATTTTCTTTAAAATATAATAAACAAGAAGTAGCTTAAGTCCATGCTGGTATTTTTTAGCCAGATAAGCAGTGTCTTAGAGAGTAAATTAAGTTGGCATGCACAGTGGCATGACCAGGTCACAAGAACACCATCTTTGGTCAGCAGCTCCACTGGGGTAATTCTAGAAACACATCAAATACTACCATTCACTTTTGATGAACATACCTCTCTTCTCCAAGTTTACACATCACCTAATAATTAAAATACAGCAGTAATACTTAGAGCACTGGTAGAAAGTACTATTTCTTTCACTTAAACGCTCTGCTGAAGAGATGATTTTTCATTGTTTTCCCTCAGCGTCTACATTTGGAGAATATTATGAAAGCTGAAGCTAACACAGATGCACACATTCCAGGGATTCATGCAAAGTCCTGCCACTGCAAGTCCAACTGAGGCAATGAACCTTTGTGGACCTTCCAGGAAGCTTGTGAATTTTGTTGCCAAGTTCAAACAGCTCTAAAATATATAAGGAAATGAGATCCCATGGTATTTCTACAAATTCCCATGTCAGACATAAATGACTACCTTTGTCTACTGTTCAACAGAAAAACAAACTTGTATGAATCTTTCCCAAATGTAAAAGTGGTTATACCATTATAGTGCTAAATCTGGCAAAACATACATGAAGCATACATATTGAGACCAGTTTAGGCTTTTGGGGAGGGTAGGGAGTGTTGCTGTTATACTGCATTTTTATATCTGTTTTATCTGCTGTTAATATATGTATCTCTAAGATAGTCACATAAAATCAATAATTACATACTGCTCTAATACCAGTTGTAACTCAGCAGATAAGCAGAATAGAATGCCTTTTGTTGCTTATGTTTAACTTATAAAAAAAAAAATCTAACAATTCATCCTGCCTTTAGGAAAATATTCATGAAGCAAAACTGGCAATAGAAAAATAATTATTTGAAAAGCATTATATGAGGTGAGTTGTTGCTTCCCTACTGGATGCCAGTTTAAATTGAGCTAATTTGTTTTACCAGTAGCTTAAGAAAACCCCAGCACAGCAGCATGACAATTATATCCAGGTGCAAGGACTTAATTCAACAAATTCTAGGTGGATCCTTCCAGTCGGCTCAGTGGGCCCCATCCTCAGCTGTGGCTAAGAACAGATGCCCTTGAAAAAAAAACTCTGTAATCATGATCCATTCAGTCCTTGAATAGTGAAGTGGAAATGTGTCCAGGAAAAAAAAAAAAAGAATATAAATGATATTTTTATGTCCAGAGGAGTATCAATTGAAGCATGATTGAGAAACAAGAACATTTGAAGACAGAAAAAGCTTAGATACTTTTTTACTCTATTGTTCCATTATGCATGTAAAAACAATAGCTCATCTGTAAAATATAAAAGTATGGTTCACCAGTTCTCTAGGATTTAGAAGTGACACCTGAAAAATCAAAATCATAAATCTAGCATTCTTAATTTGGGGAACATTTTGATAAAGACATCAAATTGCAGGGATTGCTCTTTTAACTGGTCTATGTCTCGACATAATAAAAGTTAATCTTCAAATGCAAGGATTCAGGGAAGAATTCAAGATATCAGTATAGACTGTAATACAAAAAATTTAAATTCAAAGGGGGCTGATCCTTTAGAGCCAATAACTGCACAAGTATAGTAATTTTCAAGCTTCATTTTTTGATAATCTGTAGTAACATACTAATGATCTAGCTCTGATTCAGGCAAAACATACATTGATTTCAGATGGAAAGATACTTTTATAATACTTTGTTTACATATCATTTATTGCAATAGGTTAAGAGTAGGAAACAATTTATATCTAAACCAAAAGTGTCACATGTTTATTTGATAATTACTGAAATACTCCCAGATGTGCACATGTTTTACTGATTCATGCACAATGCACAGTTATAGTCAATTATTAGATTAGCAGGACCAACAGTTAAAGTTCATAAATGCATTAGTATCTACACATATTGTATGCGTGTATGCATGCCTAAGTGGATAAAGAGCAGTTATCACAGCATTTTTCAGGAACTTAACCTTATTTTGTTACCACTGCATTATTGTCATCATAACTCATGTATTCCAATTTTTGAACAATATTGCAAAATATATTTTCCCTCCTACAATTTTATATCCGGGTGTTTACTAAATACATCCACAAAATGCAGCATTTTGTGTTATTATGAATTTCAACTTTAACTAACACTAATTAGAGGTGTACCAGATGACTCTGATTAAACTAGTGGGTAGTGCTTATTCAGATTTAATGTGAGCAATCTGGACATTTTGAAAAACAGCCAAGCTGGGCTCAAATAAAAACCTGCCAAAAATCCAAACTCTGAATTCAGCCAGGCATGTAAGACTGGTTCCCATGAACATTAAAAATAAAATTAAAATCAGTTGGAAGCCTTGGTTTCCTTCAAACGAGAGAACATCCTCCCCATACCCTCAAGAAATATTTCTGCCTTATACATGCTGCCCTTTCAAAGCCACCTCTCAGCACCCAGAACAAAACAGGGAAGATGAACCAAAGAGAGGTTATTGTTTTTGTTGAGAATATCAGCTCCGACATTGCTGGATACTGGTTTCTTGGTGAGGGTGGAGTAAAATAGGAAGAGGGCAGCTGCTGGTTGAAACACATTTTCCAAGACTGTCATCCAGAAATCGAGAGACATGTTTTTCACTAGCTTTTAATTTAAAACACACTTTACAGAGACATATCTTATTCATCTGTACCTTTGAACATCTGATGTAAGGTGAGATTTAGGAATCAAATATAGAGGGCTGAGCTTTCTGCTGGTGTAAGATGACATAACCACTTCAGATAATGGACTTGCGGCTGCTTATACCCACATTTGGATTTTATAGATTTCCACACACCTCCTCCATATTGTTCGCTTGCAGTGCATGTTTTCTATTTACACTGGTGTTAACTTGGAAAGAAAAATCAGAATCTAACCCGCTATGAAATAGTGGGTCTTAACAAGAGCCCAAGTAGAGCTAAATCCATCAATTTGGGTAAATTTAAGCAATGTGAAGGTCTCAGGTCAAAATTCAATTGGTAGTTATCTCTTCTTTTACACATACCTCCAAAATTCATAGTTTCAAAAATACGAACACTGACGATTCAAGGAAAGGGCTACTTTTACACTGTCTATTGCTGTACAGTGTGAAGAAATACAGAACTCCTCCAGGTGAGCTGATTTTCAAAAGCTGTATTTCCTTAAACCAAGATGTTTAGAGGTGGGTAAGGACAGTCTAGATGTTAACCCAAACTACCCTGTGCAGGGTGAAGTGAAAATGTGCTTGTAAGGCCAAAGGGGCAAATATTTAAGATGTTTAAGATGTCTATTTCCTATTGGGAAACAAGAAAATTACTGAGTTTCAACAAGATATTTTCCACAGTATTTGACAAAAAAAATCATGTCTCGATAAGTTTAGGTTTTTTAAAATTACTGCTGGACTTATTTTTATCCTCTATTTTTAAAATTAAATTGCTCCCCTAAACAAAAGGTAAAGTTTTTCTTTACTAAATATGATATTTTTTTTAAAAATTACAAGTATGTTTTATGCTTAATTTGAATGGCAAAAGCATATTAGTCTGTTGGAGACTTATCACCACTAAACCTTTGGGTTCTGTATGGAAATATCAGTTCAAAATTGTACAGATATGGGCAGATTTTTCATATACAGCATTTTGTTTTACAAAGTGAAATTGCCCAAAAAGAAGTTTGGGGTTGGTATTCACAAAAACTCATGTTTACATGGTTTGAGTTCTGGTTTGAAAATTCATCTGTAAAATAAGAACATTTAACAATAAACTAATATTTTTAAAATAGGTGTCATCAAAAATAAACATAGCTTGTGTAGGTTCAGTTTTTTACTTGTTAATGTATCAGCCTGTTGAAGAAATGCTTTGGAAATAGAAAGTAAAAAATTACTAACATTAACATAATATTAGAAAAGAACTTACCTTATGTTTTTCTGATCAACTCCTAAAACAATTTTAGCATCGTTTAACAGTACAGTTTCAGTGCAGTTTGAGCTTCCAACACTGTTCCCAATATCTATTTTAGCCCATATTTCACAATGGATGATTACATCTATAATCATTATTGGTCACTAATTTATTTCAGAGCACATACCCCTGTAGGCAGTAATCACTGCACAGCCTCCAAAAAGATATCATCAGCAAAATGAGAAGATACAAAGTATGTTAATTACTGTAAATGTTTTCCTGGTTTCTCTCTGAAAAAAGCACGCCTGGAGATTAGGATCACATGTAATTTTTTCCTAGACAACATAAAAAGATAAGAAAAAAAATAAAGATACAGGGCCAGGAAAGAGGACCTTTTCTAGCACTTCCAAGTTTCATTTAAAAACTTAACAATAATGTTCATGAATCAAAATTAAAACAAATATACTTCATTGAGTCTGATTTCCAATACTTTTGGGCAAAAATTCTTATATGTCAAAGTGCTGTAAAAGCAAGACATTTCAGACACTTGGGTATTTGGGTTTAATTTTGCATTTGCAAATTTGAGTCCTATGTGTTTATGTGCACTCTGCTGTCATCTAATCCATCCATATATAATTTTATCTCTAACATGCAATAGTGAATTGAATGGTCAACCAACATTATGGGCCTGGTATCACATTTTCTATAGGCAGAGGTTTTTGTATGCTCCGTAAATAGATGAATTTCACCAGTGAAAATTCTGTTTACCCAAATGCAGTAAAAAGAGTTTCCAGACCAAATTTTCCAGCAAGTACTAAGATTTAATGCAAAACATCATTTGTATCTGCTATGTGAAGCTTTGTTGTCACATAGCCTAGTGTTCAGAGTTGGTTGCTTTCAAAAGGCTCAGAGCAGGTTTTGCAAAAAAATCTGATTAACATTATACTTCTTGAACTATTTATTCTTAAATGCAAGAGCTTTTAGACAATTATTACCAAATAAACAGGGATTATTTTTTTTATTTTCCCCTCGGATACAATGATGGTTATGCTTCAGTTTCTCCTGAACCATTGTCTGAAACAGCATATTAGGGAAATACCTTGATTAAAATCTGAACCTTTCCAACATAAAACACATATCCACAAACCATACACTAAGCAACCTTTTTCCTGCAAGAGCCACATGACCAATACATTGTGCATTGTCTTAGTTTATAGCCTGGTGTGCAAACTTGCGTATTCATGACCTGTGAGGCAAAAAATCTTCCTATTAAATTATGTGGATGCGTATGATGAGAGAAAATGTGTGCTGAGAGAAAACAACATTGCCAGAGATTCAGCTCAAAATCTGGTCATCACCTAGACCATAAAACTCTTCAGGCTTCCCCAGAAAGAAGTTGGGCTTCTTTATATTGTCTGGGGAGGAAGGAAGAGGGATGATCTTTTACACATGGTCAGGAGCACATCAGCAGAGATGGGAAGGTAGAGGGTGGCTTTGTGTCTACAATAATGCCCAATCAAAAACTACACATTCCAGATTTATGTCCATGGGACTATACAGAAACTGGATGTGTGAACGCCTGTGGAAAAGAAAGTAAACAGAAAGCCTCACAATTGCTGACATGGATGTGTAGGATTCATCTGAACCAACATTTGCCAATGTGGTTTTTGAAGTATTTACCCAGCTCTGTATGAGACACCAGAGTGAGTGAACTAAACTGAAAAAATAGTTTCCCATACAGCAAAAATAAACCCTCCATGGGTATCTGACTAGAAAATGTACCATGGCACAACACACAGTGTTTTGTAGGCCATTGTGTCTCCCTTAACGCCCTTAACAAATCCATAAATTGGCTATTTAGCTGTAACTGAGATAGATCAAAAATTTAACTTCATTCTAAGAGTCCAACTTCCCTTCAAAACTGAGCAGATTAAGCACCATCCGTTGGTGTCCTTTCTGACAGCTTCGCACTTGAGTGGATCATATTGACTAAACATCACAAGCTAGACAAATTCTTAGCTATTGAAATAACTTCAGCTCAGTTTTTAAGCTCGCTGACATAGCAGTCAAAACTCAGTTAACATGATTTACAGTAAAATTAAACATAAAAACATCATCATTAAAATTACTGTGATAAGGTTCAGGCCTAGTGCCACATATGCTTTCTAAAGGCAGCCAAAGATATAAACACTTTGGTCAGTACAGAAGCATAACCATGTACACTGCTTATGCAGCATGTTTGAGTTGCAGGCTTTCAATATTTTATAAAATATTCCCTTTCCTCAGCTTGATTCCCTTTTTACCACATTCACAATTATTCATGCATTTCATCTGTTGATACATTATTTTAAATGTGAAGCTTTAGTAATTTTTGTGCGCCATTTCTAGAAGTAACATTACAAGAGATATCAGCATAGAGTGTTTTGATTTTTAGAGTACAATATAACCAATAAAATCAATCTATTTAGTGAGAGTCCTAGCATGATACTGGTTTGGGGGGAAAAGTATTTTTGTACTTTTCAAGAAGAAAACAAAACACTTCCCTAACAAGCACTTCTTCCAAAGTTTTATCAAAATGTAAATGTAACATTATATTCCTCTATATTCACACTTCACCAGACACCTGGTATATGATTAAAGCATCCAATAGTATAAACCTGATAATTCAGATACAGTTTTACTAGTTTGAAATCCTTTTAAAAATATTTATTTGTCCTTGAAAATACTTCAATCTCTTCTCAGGAAGATAAATTCCTCAAATAAAAATCAAGGGCCTTCAATACACATTTACTGTCCCAAATTATCCTTTCACTAATATCTCAACAATACCTTGGCTTATGTCTTATGCATCTGGTGAAAATATGTTTTTTTCTCCAGTTATACTTTGTCAAGAGGTCCAGTTCTTTGTACATCATTATTAAGGAGGACTGATCAGACTTAGAAATAAATTGCTTCTTCCTTCCTTCCACCTCAAATCTCTGCCCCTTTTCAATAGGTAAAGTGGAACATCCTGGAATGCTCATAGATATTATCAGCTGGAAAAATCTGTCATAATAATAAAATACTAACTTCTTGCACGCATTTTTCATCAAAGCATTTTACATGTGGTGTCATCATTCCTGTTTCCTCTAATAGAGGAATGAAGAGGCCGATATGCTAAAGATAACATGCTTACAGGTCTACATCAGTGTACACTAGCTGAGAATCTCAGATACCCTTTAACTTTTCTAACTGAAAGCATAAGTGGGAATCATCAAATGAGAATGAGTTCTAAGACAAGCTCCACATATACAGGATTTGAGCCAAGTATCACAAAAGAAATGATTGAGGTCAGGGAAGCCTCTCTTGGAGAAACCAGACAGGAAGAGACAACATCTTCCACGGAGCTCTTTTAATGAGTGATGAAGATGAGGATCAGTTCTGATCCACCCTCAGTGTGAGGAAGAGAGATGACAGCTTTCTACAGCTCCCTCAAAAACTCTGCCAGATGTTTTCTGACCTCTTCAGCAGTGTCCAGCTCATTGGATGGACTTTCTAAAATCTCTGTCCTTTCTAGCAGGTGATATTTTGCAGGTCTCCTCAGATTTCTGCAGCTGAACCTAAACATCAAACCTTTCATCACTAATACCATCAGAGAAACATTTAAGGACCCCACACAATGAGGGACTACTCTAGTGTGATGCATTTTAATACTCTTTACTGTGCTTTCAAAGATTTGGAAGATATCTGAAAAATTATCCTGATTCTGCTTCCTCCCTGATCAAACCAAGGGGTATTACATCATCTATTCCCCAATTCTTAGCCTACAAATTCCCCTTTAAGTTCCTTTAATGGCTTCCCCTTCACCTTTTGTGTCATATTCCAGTATTTCATCCTTGCTTCAAGGCACTACACTCCACCAGTCCTTCCTGTGTGTCAACCCTCCTTTCCTCATAGTAAACCTCCCGCCGGCTGGGCTCTTCTCACTCTGCTCTTCCTAATGCTTCTTCATAACCTTCTCTCATGATTTTTCTTAAACGCTGATTCTTTTACATGGAAAATCTGTTCCAGCTCTTGAGCACCAACTATTCTTTTCCCCAAAATTATTTCTATAAAGAAATCATTTAAAAGTGTAGAAGAAAAAAAAAAAGATTAAATGTATACTGCAGAAAGATAGTTCAGGGGGTTTTGTCTGTTTGTGAAAACTGGGCTTGATATACAGCTTTAAATAACTATGGAATCACCGAACTTGTAAAATATGCTGAAAACTAAATGCAAAGAATGAATGTCAAGGTAATACTTCAGAAAAAAGTAACCAATAATTAGGAGTACTGCATTACTAATATGCAGGTTAAGGGAGAGTAATGCAATTTAGATGAAGTAATGCATATAGGGAAAAACAGTGCTTGTTCCGTGTAAAAGATGGTTGTCCCTGAGCTAGTCATTATCAGTCAGACGTGAAATCTTGAGGTGCCATGAAAATATCAGGCAAGTGCTTGGTAACAGTTAAAAAGGTCATTCAAATTTTGAAAGTAATTAAGAATAGAACAGAAAACCAAAATATAAGACATCTACTCTTTCACTGTAGAAACCCATGCTTCTCCTATTTTGCTTTGCAAACTCTGTTTACTAATCCCTCCACCTGGAAAAGTATCTTAGAACTGGAAAATATTCGGAGAAGGGCAATGAAGATGAACAGTTTCCATAAAAGGACTGACTCACTCATCTAAGACTTTTGATCCTGGAAAAGGGGAAAAACAGCATAGGTCCAAAACACCATAAGTGACCATGAGATGCAGAGAGATGGGTTGCTCATTGTCTCTTTCAATGCAGGAAACAGGGACAAAAGGAAACTAGTTGATCCAAGTTCAAAGTAGACAAGATATGTAGCAGAATTATATAAGTCCTTGCCAAATGATGTGGCAGAAGCAAAACTTTACTGGGTTCAATGGCAGGCTTAATAAGTACTTGGAAAAGAGATCTGGGGAGAGTTAGTAAACAGACAAGCCACAGCAATCTTAAAGTCCCTGAGCCAGAATAGTTAGAGGCCAGAAGAATACTCTGTGGACAGATTTTATACATTTGGCTTCTGCATACTGTATAATCTTCCCTTGACATCTAATTTTGGCCAATGTTGGAATAATACCAGACAAGTCCTCCACCTGAACTACTGCAGTTGCTCTTATGAAATTATTTCTGAAGCTTATAAAAAAATGCTTTAGGACACACTTTGTGTTTCTGAGCAATGTCATCTCTTGAAAAAGCATAATCACAAGAGGAAAGAGGGCGATGCTTCATTGGGCTGTGCTATGATCCAAGGGTGACTAAGATTTTAATAGCAGGAGGCAAACTCAGAATATAAATTGGTTTAGAGATAATCTCACATGTACAAGACTGCTTATCTAAACCATTCCTGTATGTTAGATCCAATTTGGGATTTTACACAGTTTAAGGCTGATTGGCGCTCTCTGAATTTTATAATGGATTATGCCTGGGATCATTCAGAAACACACTGAATCTAGGTGAACAATCCCTTAGCTCTGAGGGGAAGATGGGAAGCTTTGAGTCTCTACTTACTGTGTGTCCTCAAACATATGCAGGAGACAGCATCTTAACAAGGTGCTGTCAGTGACCTTTCTGAAAGTCTTGGCCAATAAACAAACGTAGGTTGCCATCAACAGCCAAATCACTTCTCAATGCTTGCCACTTAAATGAATAAGTACCATCTCCTTTCTTGTCGAACACATCAGCAGGGCACTCTGTCAGGGATTAATAAAGAATAATCCAGCAATAAATTATAGCCAGAAAATCTGGAACAGATTTCATGGGATGATGAGACTTTGGCTAGCATACAGCACTCACAACACTTGGAACATCTCCTGTGTCAATGATTAACACTTTGCTGAACATTCTGAACACATAGGGTATTTCATAGGCAATATCTGACCTTAACAAAGGCAAAAGATAAGTGAGCTTTTCAAATTTTAGGGAGAAAAAATGGACTGAGAAGCTTTCAACCATGGCAATATCCTCGGTCAACACATTGTCTCTGCAGAAGCAGGACTCCCTACAAAAATCCATCGTGAAAAGTTTCAAAACACCAATAACAGCAACATTTTACACTCCTTGAAAAACTACCAATACTTAAGAAAAGTCTTGGAGTGTGCATGTTGCTGTGGGTAGATAAACATACCCAGGCCTCCACTCCAATAAGGTTTGGGATCATGCCTGTAGTGCTAAAAGAGGTGCTAATTGGAAGCTGTTCAAATATGACACATAGCAGTAATCTCTGAATGCTTTGCAGAACACACAGGTGAAGCTTATGGCTCTTTCCTAGACTTGTGCAAAACATCCCAGAGATCCTTCTTACTTATACGAGGAGTCTATAAGTGCTAGAATGAGGTGCTAGACAAGAATGGCATTGTTTTAACTACGAGCAGTCCTTCCTCAGACACAACATGCTATTTAGATGGACTTTACTGAATGAAGCCTGTGATAGCCTTTCTCTGAAGTAAAGAGCTGATTCACATTTCAACTATAACAGAATACCTGCCAGAAGAGACACGAGTGGATGTAAATAATGGCTGAAATACGCAGACCATTTCTAAAGCATAGCAGAAACAGAATGTGTAACAACTAAACATACTCAAAACAAGATGCTGCTTGGTGAGAGCACCTCACATTTATGTGGAGCTTCTTACCCTGACCAAATCCTGTTTCCTCAGGTAAATTATCATGCTTAAACCTGGAAAACCTTGAAGCAGATGGAAGCAATCCAACAAAGGTGAGGGAGAAAAAAACATGGTGAGGTTGCAAATAAATGCTGTCAAAGCTAGCTCTTAGAGAAGGTACTACAACACCATTGCTGTTCCTGTAGAACAAGTTACAGATTTCTGACAGTACTCTGAAATCTCTGATTCAGAGATAGGGAATGAGAAGGGAAATTCACCCTGAAGGTTAGCCAGGCACTGATAAAACCTGTTGTTAAAAGCATTCAAGTGTCCAGGGAAAGTAAGTAACCTTTCTACTGCATTCAAGTGAAAAGCAAGCTAAAAGGAGGTACATTTCAGATCTGAAATCTAAAACTCCTTAAGACTGTAAGCACACCCTCCCGTATTACAGGCAAGATTTCCTCTGGCATCCCACACACTATCATATTCCCCACTTCTGCCCACACCCATACACTCATCTTCATTTGCTGCACTTGGCTGAGGTATATCTTCCATCCACTGATCTCCCTTGAATCCACACTCTCTTGTTGCTCTGACTTTAGATCCAGGCAAGAGCATCACAAGGCTCCATTAGAAGTCAAAAAAATAAAGGATAAAAAAAAAAATGGAAAGAGCTCCCTGTTTCCCCAAAGAAATGTAAAAAAACTTCCCTTCCCTCACTTGATATTCAGAAGAAAACAAGAACATTAAGTATTTACCCAACTAGTCATTTCTGCTTAGGTCTTCTCACAGCTACAATACCCACCCCAAATTACTTCCTTCTCCCTGAATCACAGCAGGATTTAGAATCACCCTGTGGTACCCCCCCTTTATAGACTGGCTAAATCCCCACAGCTGGCTACCCTGAAAATCCCTGCACTTAGTACAGACAGCTGTGGCCCTTCCTTTAGCAAAAGGGAGATGATTAACTCCTTCCCAACCATCTCCTGGACATTGGTTTTATACCCTATTTCATACCCCATAATCACCAATCAAGCACTCAGTGCCCTTAAAGCTTGAATAAAATAAAAGCTGAAAAAATACCCAAACTGCTATGTTACATCTGATTATTTTTTTTACTGCAGAGACCTAGTCTATTAATTTCCATTAAGGAACTAAATTTGATAAATAGATAACATTATAAAAAGAAAATGTAATTAGCGTGTAGCCTTGGTAGATGTAAACTTACTGGTACCCAGGAGTAATAGGAGTTTATGTGAAAACTAGCATGTTACCATAATTATGAAAATGAATGTATAATTTATGCACAGAAGATGGAAAATATGCAAGGTGTGTAGATGACATGATTATATTGCATTTTCTTGTTTCTATTGATAGATGATAAATCTTTAGAATATGTTGAAACCATGCATTATTCTGCATGATTTTTGGATGGCCGTGATTTCTGATAAAGTTTTTTTTTCTTTTGTTTTTAATTAAACTCCATTTTACAACAGCAGCCCTTCCCCTGCTTTATTATGCCAAAGAAGCATATGGAAATATAAACTCTGAGATGTTACTGATTTATTTTGATGTTGGAGCATTTTGCTCTTGTGTAAACATTTCTTGTGACATGAATATGGATAGTTTCAAATCTTAGAAGAGTTCATTACTAAAGGTAGCATATGTTTTTGACTCCTGAACCATGAGGGAAATGAGAACACCCAGCTTGCCAAACAGTAAATTGTAAACAGTTGGTACACCCCTAAGCAAAAGACTGAAATAATTACTGTATCCGTGTTTTAGAGTAGCCAGCTCATTTTTATGTCTCATTTTTGTTTGTTTTTTTCATTTTGCTGATTTAATGTTTTTCTGCGAGGTTTGTAGATGCAGTCTAAATATATACTTTGGGCCTGCAGCATCATGATTCTAAGTGTGCAGATGTCAGGGTGGATTCATGGATTCCCAGATACCCTACGACCACATATAAAAGCCTGTGCTGAAAGAGGCAGTCAGCTGTTTCATTCCTGGACCTACTCATAAAATATGTATTTTTTTTTTAACCTGGACTCCATCTTGCAAGGGACCAGGCTTCTCCAGCCCATTGAAGAGTTCTGAATACTTTCACCTGTTTGAATATCATGAGAAACTGAGGCTGATTATTATTCTGGTTACCAGGTAATGCCAGTAACTATACTGGTATTCTGGCATGCTTACTTAGGACATGGCCAGAGCTGAATAACATGAACAGTGATTTTGTTATCTGTAAATTCTTAGTGTGATTTTCCAAGGAGCCTGGCATCCTTGTGCCCTTGCCTCTCATGGATCTTCCCATCCAAATGATTCAACTCATGCTAGAAGTGTTACATGCTGTCGTGGCAGCAAAGTCCAAGGCTATGCTCACCTCCAGACACACAAATATTGCCTTGGAGAGTGTCCCCTTCCTTTATGAGACAGGAAAAAGCTGGCCGCCAGAAGGACACACAGCTAGTTCTTCAGAGACACAGAAGACATTACACTCTTTAACTGTATGTTGTCTTTCTCCTCCTTACTGACACTTTTTATTGCTCCTGTTGAAAATTAGGCACCCTCAGGGCAGGGAAGGGTGAGGAAATAGCTGGATGAGGAGTTGCACACACCAGTCTGGAGTGCAGAGGATAACATATGCTATTTGGGTTTATACACACTCTCCTGATGCCTGCTTGGACTCTCAGCCATAAATGCTCATCTGTGGCTAGGTTACCATGCTTGATTTTCCATCTCCGCTGCAATTCCCTCAAAAGAGAAAGGCATTTCACAAACTATTTGGTAGTTTACTGGTTTGGACATTTACTTGGGACCTGTGGCCAAATCATCCCCCTAGCATACCTGGTTTGGACTGGGGACTTCAGCCTGCATTTTCACCATCCCAGACTGATTCCTTAACCAGAAAATGTCTTGGATAACCTTCACTTCTCTGCCTCCATGTTCCCTAAATCTCTGTCTTACCCCTACTCGGAATACAGCCACACCCTTGGACCCCAGGATCTCATGGCAGTGGGGCACCTAATTAAAACTCCCACTTCAGGGCTTCCAGGTCACCAGTCCTAAATGAGCTTTTCCATGTTTTTCCATATACACAGCAGAAACGTTGGTGCATGTTGGTGCCCTTTGCAACATGCATCATCTAAGGATTTGGATGGAGCTGAAATGGCAGACATGGATGAAGCAGAGATACGGCTTTAAAAGTAGGAGAGAAAGCTCCCCAGTCACCTGCTGCAACCTCACCAAAGGATTGCTTATGACTTGCATCCAGCACTCCAGATAAATCTGTCCTGGACGTCAGTATTTAAAGAAGATCTTAGGTGCTTATCTATCTTTGGGAATCTGGGTCAAGTGATTTGCCTAGGTCCATGCAGCAGGTTGACAGCATAGCCAGGATTAGGAATCCTGGGCCCTGAGTCATAGGTTATTGCTCTCTCCAGTGCATGACATTACCTCCTCAGCACACAAACCAAACCATATTCACAGCAAATGTTGGTTACAGGCAGGACTTCATTTTAGGAAGCCACCACACCATGCATAATAACATAAGCATGTATGGATGCATACAGTTAAAAGGAATTAAAACATCCAAAAGCAAGACTGTTCTTTACACACATCCCTCTCCTGGGGAAGAGGAGAGAAGGAATAGATGTGACCGACATTGTTTAACATATTAATGTTAAACATTAATGTCAACATAAACATTGCCAAACACTATGGTAAAGAGTATACTATCAGAACGGGGGCAGAGGCCATACAGCCTTGCCCAGTCTCCATGTCCCTATCAGAACCACCACTTCACTCGGCCCTCAAGAGCCTGTAGACTGAGGCAGCTGAACCTCACAGGCATCTACTGAGTACTCTTGGCATGCAGCTGGGTGGATTTACCCAACTTCATGCATCTCAGGAGCAAGCAAAGCTTTATACACCCTCAGCACAGGCATAATCAAATCACTTTTTCTTAAAATTAGGCTTGATGGTTCAACACCTGGGCCTGGTTTC
Organism: Scolopax mira; assembly: GCA_004320125.1. Lineage (NCBI taxonomy): Eukaryota > Metazoa > Chordata > Aves > Charadriiformes > Scolopacidae > Scolopax > Scolopax mira. The sequence continues at coordinate 481,192 of BJBW01001015.1, forward strand.
ACATTAAGCATTCTTGAAGAAAGGCAAATGGGCTCTAACATTCAGATTTGTTGCAATATACTAAATCAGGCATGTATCATAAACCTTTCACACAGCTCTAGAAAGAATTCCTTTTGTCCCTACAAGAGTTATATATTTGGCAAATTCATCTCTTGTGTAATGTTATTGTCTTCCAGTGTAGTTACATGAAGGATGAATTAATCCTGTTACCAAATGATTTTTTACAAACAAATAATTGAGGCTCACTGAATGAGAAATAAATAGACTCTGCTATTTAAAAACCAAAGCCAGACAAAAACTGCTTCCCATATTAACTCCTTTAAATCTCTGCAAAAAAAAAAGTGTCAAAGATCAGGAAATATAACACAACCCTGAACTGCAACGTTGCATGCTCTTTCAGTAAAAGGAGGAACTCAAGTACTAGTGAAGGACAAGGAATTGATCAAGCAGCAACAAGTTCATTCTTCTGACGTATAAAGAGTAGAACATAGCTTCTTTGTTCCACATTTGTTCCATGGAGTTATCAACCAGAATTTACTTAGGCTTTCATTCAAGTGTCATTGTGCAGACTTATTCAAAGAGTATGGACGGAGTGGTAGCACTGAGATAACTGCCCCATTTCTCTCTCCCTCATCCCCACAGTTAATGGATTCCGTTAAATGTGATCCACCTCGAGTTTTTAGGTGAAATAAAATGTAAAGTAGAAGAGAAGAGGAAAGAAACATTTTAAGAGAAATAAGATGGGTGCAAAAGGTAACAAAGTGTAGAGTACCAAGTTTGGAAAGTCCTCAGAAAAGATCCAAAATGCTTGTGAATTATGTTACCTGAGTGCAGCAGATTTTATGGTACCAGGTAACATTTGGGTGAGAGGCTAAAATTTATTCTGAATGGGTACAACACAAGTATAGCTTAAGGAGTGACCTTAAGAAAGATTGGTTTTCCCTGAATGCTTGGTGGTATTTATTTCTTTGGCCATATAGCCTTCAGCCTGCTTTAGCTCTTTTTCTCCAGCTGCTCTTCTTGAAAGTTTCAGTGTCAATTCAGTACATTCTGAGTCTTGCAGCAGAAAGCCATTTCATTTGGTTCATCTTGCTTGCCAAATGTGTGGTACAGATTACATCACTATGTAGTATACCACAAATATATATCATACATCAACACACTCAAGGTGGCTGGCAGGGTCCTATGAAATCACTGGCAGGTGGGGCCCGACTTCCCTTCTCTGAGTGCTCCAACGGGAGAGGGGGAAGAAATAACCTCAAGGGAGAACTGCAGAAGAACTGTTCATTGTTCCCCATTTGTTCTTCATCATTTGCTCCTCCTGACAGGAGGAACAAAATTTCTCCCTGTCTCAGGTACACCCCTCCCCAGCTTCACCCTTCTGGGTTCAGCCAACACTGACCAACCTGTGGGGCACCTCCCTCACAAAGCCTCTCTATGGCAGGATTTTCTTTCTCCTTGGGATACACTTTGTAGAGAAAGATGATAAAAGCTGATATAACACAAGGCTACATTTGGCTCAGTGTTTCTGGTATGCTTTTCCCCCAGTTACAACAAAAGTTATCTATCCAGCTTCCTTGTGGGGAGGGAGCTGAACTTGAAGGAAGTTTTCATCTTCATTAAAATTCATTGTTCCATGTTCTCCCTCCAGGGCTTCTTATTGTTAATTCTATCTTCGCTATCACTATATCTACTGTAAACATCCCAGCTCTGCTTGTCCTTCCCTCTGTCCTCTGTTGGCTTGGTCACAGTCACTTCCTACTACTTGTGTTTTGCTACAAAATAATTTACTGATCAACTTTAAAGAATACTTGAGTATTTGTATCTCATCAGGGAAGATCAACAGGTCTGTGGCTGTATCCTACTTTTATTAACCTCTATGCAACTGCTCCACAGTCCATTCAAGCCTTTTCTCTCAGAAGTCTCTTGCATCCAGACCCTCATGCTTCATTGCCCAACCTTCTGTTTTCCATTTTACAGGTAAAAAAGTCCAGAGAGACAAAGAGCACCCAGACAGCTGCACCCAGGTTTTCCAAATCCTTGGTTGATTGGCTATTTGTCTTTCCTTTGTGATTTCCTACACTGCATGGATTTCTTCCCCTTTTTTCTACTGCTGCCTTATCCCCCCTCTCCCGTAAATATTTTTGTTCTTAAAACTGATCTGAAAACTTTCCAATTCTCTTCCATTTTTCTTGCTGTTACACAACTAATTTCCTTCCTTTCTTTTTCCTTTCTTTTTTCCTTCTCCAGCCCCTAAAGTTGATCTAGGTTTCAAAAATAATTCTGCTGCTATTTTTTCTTTATTTCTGATTTTCTTATTTTCATGGTACTCTACCCTCAGAGATTGTTTTCGGTTTTGTCTCCTCAAGAGTTACTGTGCCAATCTGCGTAAAACATTCCTTCTTTTCTTTACATTTCTCTGAGAAGCATTTTGCACTACTTTTTATGGAGGATGCTTTTATATAAATAAATTAGATTCTGATTGTATGGAAAATGAAAAGACTATAGTAAGCAAGCTCCGAGGACAGTGGAAGCATTATGTGTAGTGATATTTATTATTTAGCCATCCTTATTAAAAAAAAAAAAAAAAAAAAAAAAAAAAAAACAGAGATAACATACTTGAAAAATTTGGTACACAAAATATAACTATTTCATAATAGTTAGTGTAAATTCAATTTTGTACTATTGAATTTATTTTTGAATTATTTTTGTACTATTGAATAGGCTACTAGGTAGCCTATTTTGGGAAACCATTCAAACCATTCAAAGAAAGTCCCAAAGAGAGAAAGAGAGAGAGAGACACTTATCTGTAGTTAAAAACCATGTCTGCACTTTCAGAGAATGCAGTAGTTTTCCTCATCCTCATTTTAATTTCCACGTTGTGCCTCATTACATCCTGTCTTTAAAATATAACCTTTCAGGTATAGGTACTCTTTTGCTTCAGTGTCACCAACAGAGAAAGAAAATAGTACTTAAATCCGTAACAGCTGTATACGCTTCTCCTTAAACTGAATGCACTGTAAATGTGCGAGCCTTTACTAATAAATATTTTCAGCTGCTTATGTGATGTACACATGTGGCAAGTTAGCAAAGTGTTAGCTTGCAATGCTTCCAGCCAGTCATATATCTTTTTTCTCCATGTGTTGTTGTCTTCTAGCTTATGCACATCAATATAATCTTTACTACCTATTTCCAGTTTTTATAATGCACCTAATATAAATCTACCTGAATGTTTGCATAATAGAGAAGAAGATGTGTCTTAATATGGAGAGTTAGACAATTAAATGGAGAAATCCATTTGACAAAATTTCATCCAATGTAATATGGTACATGGTCTTGACTTGGCTTTGGAAAAAAAGGGGGGGGGGTTAGTTTCTTATCATCAATTCTGATATTTCAGAAACAAGACAGTCCTGTCACCTCTTGCACACAAAAAATACTCACATTAGTGCCCTATAGACCCTAAGAGATACTTACCCTGGCTGCAACACCTTGGACGAGGGAGGGTGATGGGCTGCTGGGGGGACAGGGCTTCTCCACCATTTGGACAAACCTTGGGTCACGCTCCTCTCCACGGTGCACAGGTCAGGTCTGCTACTGAGCAACATCACTTGGAGCCACCATCGTGCCTGCTTTGCACCATTGTAAATCCCAGAGAAAACAGAACTTGTTCTGGGCAGAAGCTTGTAGCCTTGACTCCAGAAATGCAAATGTCCACAGAAGTCACTCATGTCTCTCATGTGACAACACCTACAGCAGTACTGTGGGTTTTCATGAGGGCTAAAGAATGTGAGCAAGGAAGAATAAAGGCAGAAATTCTCTTTTTGTCAATCCAGCTCTACAGTTGATTAAGGCAGACAAGCCTCTGGCACAAGATTTCTACAGTTTCTACACAAGAACTGAAACACCCATGTTTTTCCTGATGCTCTCGTTCATTCTAATAAGGCAATAATACTTCTTTCTACAATCTGGTCTCAATAATTTATGGCACTTCAACATAGAAAAAGCTTCATTTGCCATCACCCCCCATGTGGGACATCCCTCAGAAATGATCACAGTGGTTTGGTGGCTGTGCAGGCAGAGAGTGATGGGGGACTTTCACTCGGGGGCCAGCCTGCTCAGACAGAGCTGATGACATGGATGCATTGGCCTGCCCTATTGCTTCATGCCTATTAGCACTCACAGAACTGATAGTGTTTCCTGTCACAGCTCAGCTATTACCCAGTTCTGCTCTTCATATGTGGACCACAGTGAATTTGAACCAACTCCAGCAAAACATAAAGAGACATACTTTGTATTCCCATATGTGACAGGATACAATTTGACCTGTGTGGCCCACAGCTCTTATACCTTAATCATGACAATTCATTGTACAAGTCAATGTTTCAAGCTATAGGTAGACTTATTAAGATTTTACCCGTTATTATACCACTAGACAAATCAGACACAGTCTAAAACTAATTAAAGTACAGGGTGTCCTATAGATAGCAACTTGCATTGTTTCAAGTATAACTATAGCCAGAAAAAGATACAGCTCCTTGTGAGAAGACCCCAGATTGGCCAGAACTTTGAGGTCACCTTTTCTAAGCTTATTGTTTATACCGAGCTCTTCAAATAAGACAAGTTTTTAAATACAAAAGCCAGATCTTTTTACAATATAAATTAGAATATTCAACTTTTAAAACAGAAAAAAAAAAAAACCCACTATCATAGATGCCTACAGCATTAAGATTATTACATCCAAATCTAGGCTTCTAAAGAAAATTGTTTGACTATACATAGACTGTGCCCAACTGGAAGCTCTGACTTCAGCAGAGAATTATGAGTATTGGGTACGTAGCCATGCATAATTAGGAAATTTAATATCAGTTTAGGACTAATTTTAATCCTAGGCACCTGAAAATTTTAGTCAACATGTGTGAATGTAGTAGCTGTACATATAAGGTTTTACTCCGGTGCATCCAGATACATATCTTAAACAATTCTACAAAAATGTAAATTCACCCAGGTCTCCCCAGTGGCTTACCATGTTTCTCTTGTTAATAACTAACAGTTTTAAGAGTTACCCATATGTTTTTTGTCAGTCTTCAGCTTTCTAGGATTACCTGTGTACCACGTCTTGAATGACAGAAATATCATGATCTCATAATTTATACATTGTTGAGTGACTATGTATTGTGCCCACGTGAAGCGTCTTAAAAACTGATATTTATGTATTAAATCAAAGCAGATCTACCTTGTGCCTTTCTCCAGATGTAGAGATCTGAAGGGAGATGGCAGTATTAGTACATTTGTATGGCAAAACAGCAAGGCTGATGGGCAGAGAAAGTCACAATTGTACCTCTTAGGCACAGCTCACTGACAGGTTAATCTGCTTGCATCCAAGCACATCAGTGCTGCAACTGTTCTAAATGGACTTTCCTGGGACTGTTTCTTAGGTACTGATGGTTCTTATAACAGCATGTAAATTTACAGTTTCAGTAAAACCATAAAATCAGCACACATAGTGTTGAGAGAATATTCATCTTTTTTCCTGTTAATTCGGTTGACCTTTTCTTGTTGACTTCAAAATGAAAAAGAGGTAGTCATAAATATGAAATTAATATGCATTTCAGGACTCACGTAAGCATACTGTTCTACATTAAAAAGTCACAAGGATGTGCTCTCTTTTACCTGTTTTGGCTCTGAACTAAATATCTCTATTCATTGCCAAAAGGACTTTACTTCTGTGACATATATTGATAGGTAATATTCAATGTCAGAGAACAATGCCTTTGCCCAGGGATGAAAAGGTGATGTAAATATTACTATTGCTTACACAATAAGAAAAAAAGTTTCTACAGAGGTATGTAAATTCATGTAATGATCCAGATGTATGTCATATTCTGTCAACATTCATGGTAAACTGAGGCCAATGTTTTCAAAAGTGACTATTGCTTATAAGTGGTTTTGTACCAGCTGAAAGGACTCAAAAGTGTCTGTTCGCAAATTCTTTAACTTGATCTTATCTTGGTCACTCGAGAATTTCACGATCCTGAAACTAACTCCTCTTTGCAATCTTGGAAAAAGTGACGTGATTGCAAGAGAGTTCTGGCATTTTGAAACATACTCACTCTTAGCACCATAAACAGCAGCACTCGGAGTTTTGCACATAGGATATGGACTGCTCACAGAGGGTTTACACTGATCACATTCATTGTCAGCTTTCTGTGAGAAGAGGCCTAAATTGCACAGTATCAACTCTGCCCAATGACCAACTGACTGAAATCTTTTTGGAGAGGTGGAGATCAGTTGATACGTACATGGTAAGTAATTATACAACATTTTTAATATGTATTTTCAAACACCACCAATGCCATTTTTGACACATTTGGATTTCAGAACAGTCTTCACAGATATTTGCAGAACCTGTAAATATCAAAGCAGAATAATTATAATAATTCCCAAACTATATCAGGCCAGTCCAGCATTATTTGCAGTGGAATTCTGCTTTGCTTTGAAAATCTTTAGACTTGATATCATTGGAAATAATTAATACTCTTCTAAGTTGCAGTTAGGATCAAGGCTTCATTGTGCTAAGTGCTGAGTAGTCAGAAGAGACAGTCCCTGCTCCAAGGAGGCTGCTAGTTTAAGAGACAAAAAAAACCAGAATCCAGATGGGGAAATGTGATATAACATACAAGCACAGTGGTTAAGGTGATGATAGCTTCACATCTTAGCCAAGAGCCTACAAACTGCACAGAACTGGTTGATATCCACACCCATACAGTAACCCATTGATTCCAGTGGGGCTCTGACAGGCAGCTAGAGCTTCCTTGAAAGTGCTAATGCCAAAACAGGGGGTATTAATTCCTCCTCTAAGGCTTTTTCCCTTCTAGTTCATTAATTCTATTTGGGGAGTTCTTACTTTTTACTATATTCATTTTTACCCTCTACCTATACTTTTAATCAGCCTCGGGCACTTCTGTTTTCATGTATAGTTAAAACTGTCTGATGTAACCTTGGCTTTTTTAATTAAAAAAAAAAAAATACTAGCTATTTTCAATTTTATTTTTCAAATCTTTCTTTCATTCTTTCAATTAATCCCTTCACAGCTGGTTATACCTTTTGCAGTCTTCTGCTTTTACAGTTCAATTCCAGCCTTTCCTCCTCCTCAAATCTCTGAGTTACTTTAAACTTTTAGTTCTTTTCCCTCCCCCTCGCCAAATACTCAGAGAATCAAATTACTCCTTCTACAGTCAGCACAATGTCCTGATTATCATTACGTTGTCTAATTTAATCTTTACTAACCCATTCAGCGATATGAATTCCAAAATAAAGTACTATATGAAAAATAGTGTGAAAATAAACTATCTAGTAATGATTAGGACTCCTGCTGATTGCCTGGCTTTATGTGAAATGATGGCAATCACATGTTCAAAGCATGCCAACTGAAGTATGGCTACCATACTTAGCAGTTCGGTTTCTTATGTGACAGTAGTATGAAATACAGCAAAGAACCTCTCTATGGCTGTACAGGCTTACGGTGCTTAATGAGAAAGCTGTGTCAGAACTTACAGTGAAGATGGATCTTTAATATAACGACAGGTAAGATAAGACTTGTGAGAGGACAAGGTTTTGTGGTGGAAAAAAAAAGCAAGCTGTTCTGCTTCTATAAAAAAGTTTGTCATTGAACAAGGACCGCTTAACTAAGACTGTTCCAGGGTTGTTGCATATCAAGCCCTAACCTAGAAGGGTCAGACAGTTTTTTTCATTGATGAGTTAACAAAATATATACTGAAGAAATTAAGTGACTGTGTGTTTAAAATGTGGACACATCTGTATCAGTTTCACCACAGATATTTCAAAGAGAAAAGTTAATTTTTTGGATGTCTGTGGCATTATCTTAGGTCAACTGTATAAATCTTGCTGCAACACATCTTATGCCATTCAAGGAGTTTTGAGTGATGCAGACTGGATCATGATTCACGGCAGCTGTCTTCTGTGCTCCACGTCCCTCCTCCTGAGGGACAGAGCTGTCTGAAGTGCAGGATTTGGGGCTAAGGTCTTTTGCTTTCCTCCAGTTTTAAAATGGCAAATATGCAGTGTTAAGTGTTTATGGCAATAAAGACTACATGAGAGATGCATCTTCTTCTTGGAAGGAGAGATAAGTTTTGAGACGCTTCTTACTTCCAGCAAAAGCTCACAGGAAAGTTGGCTTTTTAGTTGCTGTATCTCTGTCAGACAGGAGTTGTAATTTTGGTGGTATTATAATGGCAAACATCTCTACTGTCAAAAAATGTCCTTTTGTCAGCATAGTTTTCCACTTGGGGAACTAGCAGAAACTATGCTGACAAAAGTACATTTTTGCTGGTATACAGTGAATCTACCTGAGGAAGGTCTGTTGATAAAGCTACTCCAATAGACATTGTACAGGTAGACAAAGCCTTGAGCTGACTCTCGAAAAATTGCTGCCTTCTGCAGAGATGAGTTTCTTCTGCTAGTAGATACTTCTGTTGCTCTTCAGGAGTTACTGTGGATATAACTTTCATCCCAGGGATTAAAAGGAGCATAACTGAACTCTGCATTTGGACTGATGACAAAAGATCTAACGGGTGAGTGGATTTCAAAGTTTCTATAGTATAGTCAGGAATGAAGAAGCAGAAAAAAATTCTCACGTGACGTAAGGGATTGCAAGGCATTTCCATATTGACACTAAAGTGCCATATACCTGGGCTGGCTGTTGACCCTGTACAAGGCACAGTCTATTCCCACATATTTACTAAGCCTCAGAAGCTGCTAATTTTGCACATAGAGAAGCACTTTCCCAGCAGTTGACCATGCAATCAACTGCAGGATCGCAGCCCACAAATACCAGGAGGAATCTGTATTTATACAAAGCTTTTTATAGCTGCTATCAGGTAATTCAGCAATAACCTGTTTGTAAAACAAGTATAAATATCGTGGTACAGACAAAAAATAAGGGGAAAGTGGCATAAGAAACATTTGATAAACACTATGTTGAAAGATTATTCCAAAATCCTACAATTTGAGTTTATTTTATTGGTATAATTACACATACGTGACCATTGGCTTACACCAGATTTTAAAACCAGTTTTATAGCTTGTGTATTAGAGGGCTACAGCTTGCTTATGGGTTGGGGAAGACACAACATTTGTCTGATCACCTCTAACTTACAACTTTCTGAGTCAATGCTAGCATAATTCTTGGTTCCAAACAAAGATCTTCAAGAGCAGACTAGGCTTTAGCCATGCAACTCTTATTAAAAGCAGTTGGAAGAGTAAATCCTCGTGTGACTAAAAATGCAGGGATACAAGTTTGCTAGTAATATCCCTCTCAGTCTATGTGACTAATCAGTCTCATCTGTGACAGCATGATACAAGTAACTCTGAGGGACACGCTTTCATTTTATTATGGTTCATTAAGCTGTAAATCAATCACCTTTTTGGAAAGTGACACTATCACATTGGCATATAATTATGCTACCTCAGATGCCCCTCAGGAAACACACTACAGCCCTATTTCACATAATGCACAGGGAGGTTATTCCTTCTCCTCAGGTTCATAGACAGCCTTAACCATTACAAGGCTCTTCCTACACGCAGACAATGAACAGGAGAAAGCAATGCAATAATTATTGGAAATTACTGTTCAAGACAGAATTTCCTATCACTTTCAAAGTTTGACAAGTACGCCTTTGTGTAACGAAGTGGAGGTTTACACTGCAATTGCATGAGTCCTCCAGTAACTAGTACAAATGATCAATTTTTAAAGGTATTTTGATTTTAAAGGTTTTTTGATTTAGTAAGGAAGTTAGTAATCCACGTATGCTTAAAAGTCCTCCATGAATTCTAACACACTGCTGCACTTAGATTCATTCATTTATCTGAAATATGCACACAGCCTGCATTTCTACCACGGCAGGGTTTGGAATCGACTGCAACAGGGATTATATGTTTGAGTGTTCTGAGTGGCATCTGAGTCTTCATGTCATAAATTTTGCTGAGATTATTGTACCGTTATATTTTCTCAAGTGTAATAATCCTACCATTGGACATTAGTATGATCTTCTGTGTCTTCTGTTGGCCCTTTTTCCCAGGATGTACATTTATAGCCTGAGATTATAAATAAGTAATACGATTTAATTTTCAATACTATGGAAAAGGATATGATTGCTATATCTTTAATAAAGTAGGTTATAACAAAAGGAAAATGTGAGCCTTGACTGAATAGAAGGTTGAGATAACCTGTAATATTTTCCAAATGTCAAAAAAAAATATTGGTTGGCTAGTTAGTGTTGTATAATGTATCTATTAATTTTATAGGATTATGCCACAATAGAATCCTCTCAGTAATCTTCAATCTGTTTGCACAAAATGACCCCAACAGCTAAAAGAATGAATCATATTTTGTTCTTACAAAATATAGCCCAAAACTAATTTCTGTGCAAAATTTATTGTACTCATTAAAATTCCAAATTTAAATATATAGCTATAAATACTTAAGTAAAGGTTTCCATTTGTAATTTCCAGTGTATTATTATAAAACGACATAAAGCCAAATATTCAAAACTATGGCTGATATAATTTGGGTAGTTCCATGAAGATCAATAGTTATGCTGATTAACACCAGCTGAGGATCTGGCCCAATAAATAGCTAGCTACATAATGAGCAAAATAATCCACTCTGCTATTAATTAGAAAAAGAGCTAACAAACACTTAATCCAAATGTTGGGGTTTGCAGAGGGTGTTCCAAAGCACGTAGGCAGTTGTGGGCAATTTGGGAGCGGATCAATGTGTCAAGTTGTGGAGTTCCCACATTTCTCTGTTCTCGGCTGTAAACCCTTTGCATATTTTGGGAGTAAAGGAGGAGTCTACATTTTTTTGCAGATGCTGGAAATGTGCCAGATCCTCCTATTACAAATATTTATAGATACTGCCAAATGCTCCCATTGGGCATACTCCTCGTATCCCCATAACTACTGGTTTTGCTCAGTCCATTACTCAATAAAACTAGCCACTAGTCCAGCTGGAATAGTCTGGTTGGAGAAACTGGGCACCAGAAATTGCACCAGCACATGTAGCTGAAGAAACTGAGCTGTTAATAAATCCAGCATGCTGAGATTTATTACATAATTTTTGCATTAAAAGAAAATATAAAGCACTGCCTCACAGGTGCAAATATGTTTTACTAAGGATCATGTAATGACATGATTTGAAATGATAACAGTTTTTAAAAGTATGATGTGAGAGAAATGGTCTAGTGATAATAGCTATAAATTCCTTTTAGACCTGTATTTTCCACCCATTCGTCTATCACTGAATTCAGTGGGGCCAAGAGTTCAACACTGATGTCCTAATGATTTGGGAAAAAACTGAAAGTATCTCAGCTTTAAAAATTTTTATTTTCCACCTATAAACAGTACTTGAGATGAAGTATGTTTTCCCTGGTGAATCTGAAAAGAAGAGAATTCATGTATTTGCTACCTTCTACTTTCTACATGCAATTTTTCTATTTTCTTATCATTCTGTAACAATGAAAGATGCCACATTAGTGCATAAAGCCTTAATCTTAACCTGTCAGATGCATTCATTCCTTTCACTATAAAAATTGCATTTCACATTTTCTTTCCTTAGACCACAAATTTGCAAACACTTAAGCATGTGCTTAATATTAAGTCTCATTTGGTACAGTATGGGAAAGCAATGAACTGTACTTAAGAGACATCAGTGCTCTACAGAAATATTTTATAGCTGTTTTTCTAGACTACATTTAATTATTTTAATACTAAATTGAACAGTTTCATCTCATCTCCAATATACCAGAGAAATCTTGAAGCTGCTCTTTAGGCTTCTTTTGATCTGGCAAATATTTTCTGGTTTTGAGAATTTCTTCGAACAACCCAATGATTTAATTGCAGCTCTTTTTCCTCTAGCCTAGCAACTAAGCCAGAGCCATCCCATGTTAAAGGCAATGAAAATAGACCAGACTGATTTACAACAGAAATATTTATATTTAATATTAGTGTTTCTACAGTAGGTCACTAAAGGAATAATAAAAATGGTAGGCTGTCATTACTGCCTTAAAAAAAGGGATTTTTATTTAAGCAAATCATGTCAGTGTCTGAAGCCTACTGGATTATCTTCTAACATATGGTAAGTATTGGTTATGTGGTGTGCTGGCTTACATTTCATTGTTGGAAAAGCATAGAAAACTGATTTTAGTATGCCTTTGCTCTTAGCAGCAGGGTATAATCATTTTTAAAAGAAATTATAGAATCAAGCATTAGCATACTGTGTAAATTTAGGATTTATGGAAGGATGTCATATATCACACACATATATTGCTTTGGGATGCTTAGAAAATCTTCAGTACCACATGTCACTGTTTTGTAGTTGTTTAAAATGGTAACTAAGCACATGCAAAAGATGGCAATGCTAGGATAGTCTTCTAAAAAATTACATTGTTAAGTATTTAATAAACATACTGAAATGTTAATATATTATCCATTTTACAACCACTGAACTTTAAAGAATTTTCTTCTACTAATGCATCAGTTATCATTATCCCCGAGAGTATTATTAGTTCAGCCCCAGGTATTTAGCACCTTGAAGCTTTTCCCCTTGTACAGGATTTGGTTCAGGTGCCTGGAGGTTGTGGGTGGGTGGAAGTAGGGGCTCCTCACACCCTCAGAAAAGAAAATCATCCCCCCCATGTCCCTTTGTGTCCCCTCATGACGGGCAAATTCTTTTTTCTGTGCAAGGGGAACAAGCGCCGTGACAGCAGGTGACACTGGCTGACCACCCCCGTGCAGCTCTGATGGATGTGGGGTGGACACACAGGGTTTTTACCCAGCAAAGCACTGGGAGATGTGCCCTGCTCCAACACCAGCAGGTGTCTGATGGATCATCTAGAACAACAACCTGCACATTGTCACTAAAACAGGAAGCCAAAATTGTAATTAAAAGGTGAGAGAAAAGTACACATTAGAATAGTTACTGGCTCACATACAGACTTGACTTTAGCCTTCACTTGAAGTTTCAAGGGCTTAATTAACTCAGTAACGTCAAAAGGAAAATAATCTGTTCCAAGCACTCATTCTAAAGACCTGGTGCTTTGAAACTTCATTTCAAAATCGATCCTGCCTCTATCAAAATTAATGAAGCTCAGAGATGAGAAGAACCCTATCCTGTGACCCTCCACCACTGTCACGATTGTTCCACCAAATCTCTCTAACATGTCACCTCCCATTTGATCGCTGCCTTTTATTTCATACTTGTGTCTAAATAAGGCTGTAAGTATGTTATTCATCCACACAGTGAAAATCAAGCCACAAAACCCCAAAATTAAGGGGGTTTAAGGGTATTAGCTGTTACAGAGCTGTTCTGTTAGATTGTGGCTGTATGAGGGTTTGTAGTGAAGCCACTGTGGTGGCAGGTCCTGGCAGCAGGCAAAGAGGAGAGGATAGAAAGTCAGGGTAGCCCCTTTCCTCATTGCACTATGGCCCGTGCTGTACCAATGACACCGGGCTGCTTGTTGTAGACATTGAGCAGTGACTGGCCAAAGTCCTCTGATCTATGGGGCTGACACATCTCTTGGTTGTCGAGTGCCAGGCAGAAGATGACACTGTGTGAATAATGAATGCTACTAGTGCCTAGAGAGACCACAGACCCTGAGGAGGTGGGAGGAGAAAGAAGGGAATTTGGACTGCACAAAGATGCTACATTTAGAGACCAACAAGGCAATGATGGCGGGAGCCGCTATTGATGCAAATGATGGTCAACACTCATTTAGGAGAGACCACGTTGATATCCCAACTGCCCAAAGGTGATTGCTTCAGAATAGGACATCTTGACACTTCACCAGGGGTCAGCCCTGGTCTCCTGCCCTCAGCTAGGTAGTTGCTTGGTGGGTTACAGAGAAGTAAAGCAAGAATCAAAATGCTGATGTGCTGGACCTATTAAACTGCTAACTGCTCATAGTAGAAATGGGCACAGCCAGAAGCACTAACAATTAGTTTAAATTATAACATACAATGCCAGAGTCAGCAATTACCTCAACAACTTGTCCGAGTTGCTTGAAAGTAGCAGAGGTAGATGTTGAAGCACAAGTGTTTCACCCCAGGCAATTAGCTCACTGCATTGACAGTGACTGTAACTCATGTTTGCAGACAAATACTCAGCTGCCCTGACATAGCCTGTGACCTATCACTTAGAAATGTCACACAAAAAACCTGTTAATCTGTAATAACCTAGAGAAATCCCAACTCTTGTTATTGTTCCACAGCCCAGATTCACTGGTCTGTGCCCCCAGCCAAGGTTTCCAGACACAGCACTTGGCTCTGTACAAGAAAGGAGGACCCTGGGTGAAGCTACAGGAAAGCCATCTTCGGAGTAAGATGTGAACCTCCAAGGTCTGCCCTGCCTAATAAGAAATTTTCTTCTTGTTTCCCTAATCTGGCCCCTGGTTCCCCACTGGCAGTTTGCAAATCCCGGGGGCCAGGGCGTCTAGGTGTCCAGGAGGGCAGTGACAGAAAATGGCACTCCAATCCACTAAATCATTTTGAAAACACAATTATGTCTAATTAGTGTTTAGCATTGTCTGTCTTCAGTGTTTGCATTGTTTTTTTTCTATGAAGTGAGATTTCTGGGTTATTTATTACTGCTAATATGTTACGCCCTGCTTTGACAATCACCTTATGTTCTCCCAGGGAGGGATTTCATGTATGACTCCTGATCTTTATCTACACATTCTTCAGACTGAGTTCTCTCAAGACAGGAGTTTGTTCCTGCTGCTGGGTGGATCGTGATAGCTGGACTGCAGGATAACTGCACACAAAGTAAGGGATTTGTTTATAAACAGCTTGATGGGGTAAGTTTGCCCAAGCACACAAGCTATCCAAATTTCATGTAAAACAGATCCGTTGCACTGAAGGAGAGTAAAAAAAATGCTATGACTTATGGTTGGGTTTATATTTGCATTTTTCATCAAGGAGGTTATTTGATCCTCTCTGCAGGGAGCATTTACTTGAAAGATGGGTCTCAGCCACAAAATGTAAATTCCATTTCACTCTCCCCAAAAGTTTTTGGGTTATTCAGAACTCACGAGTTTTGATCCTCCTCACGAGTTTTGATCCTCCTCCATGCTAAACTTAGTCCATGGAACAAGGGCTACCTTCCTTCACATTTCAACTGTCTCTTCAATGTTCACTCCTCTCTTTCACTGTTAATCATGTCTCAGCCTCTTGCTCACAAGTGACAATGTCAGCTCAAGCATATGCAACAAACTCAAAATTACTTGGTTCTGCAATGCAAGATCATCTTAAGGAACAACTGCAAATGAAATACTTTAATTCAATATTTACATTTATGTTATCTGATAACGTACACTGTGATTTAAATCATACTACTGTCAAATTCTTCGAATCATTAAACACATGATCCCAATGGACAGTTTATTTGTTCTAGAAATGTTTTGACTTTTTGAATCAAAACAGTTTTTAGCATGGTTATCTAACTTTCTTAAGAATTGTTTTCTGGTGTGCTGCATAAACTAAGAACACTCTATCAGTTATGGTGAATTATCATTTCTAACTCAGGATTACAGAAGTATGTAAAAATTTGCATATTCAACAGTGGAAGTTCTGTAGAAAAGAACAACATTTATGACTCATTAAGAACTAAAGGTTGTTGTGTCTTGACATTAGGGAGGGCTGGGATATCATGAACCCAAACTTCCATTAAAAAACATTTTTTTCCATTAGAATTAAGTTTTTTTAAAAAAAAAAAAAATTGACTTCCTGAAGCCAGCAAGGTTGCTGGCATCCCAGTGCTATGAATGAGTTGTGCAGCTGGATTAGATCAATTAGTCCCAAAACTGAACATTAAATAAGCTTTTACTAATATTAGTTCATGCAGTTGCATTCTATTACAAAAGCAATATTTTAAGGGTGAACAGCAACACATTTTCAATTTCCTTGTAGACACTGAGTACAAAGTCAGAATCCAGAGTGTAACACATTTTATAGTGTAATCAGTTCATCCTGCTTATTTTCCTAAAGCTCCAGTAACAGATTATTTTAACTTTTTTATATCCTTACCTAGTAGTGATTATTCAACTGCTTTTATATCATCTACAGTGAACATTTCAAAGAGATGAGGGGAAGAGAGGAGGGGTGTGTAAGAAAATGCATTTTTATCACAGTTGTGTACGTAACAACTGTCTTACCAAATATTTTATTTTATCCTTTTTATTAAAGCATGCTAATAGTTCAAACGTGCATTCAACCATATGTTAAGAGTTTGCAACAACCTTCCAACAAAGCTATTTTTGTTTAAACATAGATTCCTGGGGCCAGCTGTGGCCTGAGTCCCGAACCCCACTTCTGTCTGCTTCCAAATGGGGCCCAACATGGTGATTGTGCCTTGCTTGCTTTGGGGACAAATGAGAGATACCACGGATGTATGCAAGAGCTGAACTGGCTTCTCTGGGAACCATCAAGAAGAACCTCCTGCATGGGAGGAGTTGGTGTCTGCCACCAACAAGGAGGGACAGGGACATGGCACTTCTGAGAAACAGACCCTGATTTCCATGATACCCTCCAAGGGTCCAAAGTGTCTTCTGCCTCAGCCAGCTTCCATCTGTACAGAGAGACATTCCTCTACATGTAGATTGCAAGACTAAAGATTTTAATATTAAATATTGTTTTGCAGGGGAAAAAAAAGCCAACGCTGATGATGTTTTTCAGGATCTCTTTTTCCCATGTATATTAACATCATGCTTTACATTTCAGTGACTTTTATTCAAACTTACTACAGCTGAGTTGCAAAATGTTGTCTTTGTCCTTAAGACCATGACAGAGAACTTTATCTGCATTCAGATGCCTACTGGTTTGTGGTATTTCAATAATAAAACAGCAGGATTGAAGGCTCATGATGAGAAATCTGACTAATTACCTGTTAGATGATAGATGGTTGTAACTCGGCAGTGCCAGTCACTGAAAACAAAACACTTCTAGATATCAATCAGCTTCTGACAAATTCAATTTCCATCACATTCACTGGACAATAAATGTGAATTTTACCTCAGTAGCTATATAGCATTGACTTTTAACTTTCCAATATGCATAATAATATTTTAATAAAGTAGAGATTTTTAAAAGTAAATTAGTATTTAAATACCTGACATATTCATATTTCAGACTCAAAGCTGGTGGAAATAATTAATGTTGTAAATCTGTCTTGTGTTTTGCTGCAGACAGCAGAGTTGTATTTAATAGCAGTTTTTCTGTATTCTCCATGTATTTGTATTTAAGACCAATTATTTACATTTGTAATGGAGATATTCATCCACTTTTCCTAGCATCTTCTTCATCCATATGTCAGTAAGTTGGGTGCAGAATCTAAATATAACTCAAAAAACAAAATGTCCAATTACCACCATGACATACCAGCATGTAGGCAAAGTTAAAACAAAGCAGGACTGGAGCGTGGAAATTGAATGTGGGCTTGAAGAAACACCTCTCTTTCTTTCCACATAGGGACCAACTGCATTGTCAACATCTGGAAGTTGTGGATAAGCTTGTCCAATTCAGAATGAATCTGAGTTCACTTACTCGATTATAAATCAAGTGAGGTCAATTACAGTGTGTTTAATATCCATGTCAAATGTGTGAGATGAGAATTAGGCTCTAGAGGTCATCAGCCTCGTTGGTACATTGGACTCAGTAAACTGCAAGCTAAGGGGAAACATTAGCATTGCCCCCACACAGTTATGTGCATCTTAGCTGCAGCTAATCGCCCTGATGAGCGATGCTCTGCCCCATGCATCATACATGCTCGGAGCAGACACAGCAGGCTCTGTCCCAAACATCTGAAATCTTCGCATATCATGGGATAGAAATTCAGACCAAATCATTTATCTCTGCTTTATGACTGGTGGCATCAACACAACAGAAAGGAAGGGCAGCAAAATTATGTCTATCCCTGGCTTAGAGCACTGCGGCTCTCCAATTCTATTTCATCTAATAATAAAATGGAAAAAAAAATAAAATAAACCTTAATACAATTGTCCTTCTTGGAGGTGGGGACGTGAGGTGCAGCCATTTCAATGTGCTCTGTCAGCTGCCAGTGGCAAAACACGGCTCTGAGGAGCCACCACAGGTGTCTGCCCGGCCCTCGGTGCGGGAGCTGCGGGAGCTGCGGGGAGCTTTGTCCTTGGGAAACAAGATAATTATTAAGCAGGTAACATCTGGGACCTGCTTCCCTCAAACAGCATTGGAGAAAGATAACTGTGTTAGTGTAAATGACGGTCGAGGGTTTCCAGGGCTGGCCGCTGGTCTGTGTCTTCAAATTGATTGATTGGCAGGTGCTGGTGATAAGCCTTGTCTGCTCATTTCTTCCAACCAGAAACAGACTTTGTCTTTGTCTGGAGCTCCTCTCACAAGCCCCCTCTCAGTGGTGCATCTCCGGGCGGCTGCTGGACCAGGGATGGGCAGGAGACACCTGGGCAACCCTGGGGACCACCCTGCCCCAGGGCTGAAGGAGGGACGTGGTGGAAGGGCATGACTGGGCTGTGGGCAGCTCCATGCTGGAGGTGAGCGGTGTGAAAAATTCACAAGGCGATGAAAAGGTTGAGAATTGTTCACTGGAGTCAGAGATGAATCAGGGAACACACCACGGTATAGCCATTCCTCCTGATGGTGGGTTTCTTTCTTTTCTAGGTCCTGCCTTAACACCCCACCGAAAGCGCCCCAGGAGGAGCTGCCCAAGCACCGGCCGCAGCTCGCAGGGCTCCCAGGGCACTGCAGGTCACACGCAGATGGATCAGATTTGGCTGCCTGGCATTATGTGGGGTTTAAATGGTTTTACACTGGAAGCTGAGGCCAATTTTCCCTCCAAACCACATCCCTCTCTGCAGCCTGGCATTTTGCAAGTAACTGTTATTTTCCAATTTGCAGTAATACATGTTGCTTCTGAATTTTCAGGAACTGTTTCTACTTTGTGTTAAGAAAGATCCTTACTAGTACTGTCAGAGTTTGTCTCTCGCTTTGTACAGTCAGGCTATCACTGTAAAAGGTGCCAACAAATCTGTGAAATAAGAGGTTCAGTGCATCAATGAAAAATTATATTCTTAAACATAAGTTATTAAAGATTATGTCACCAATCTGCATACATGCACATACATATACATATACATAAAACATTATATTTCAGGGAATCAAATAAGAACACCTTATCTTACTACATCCTTTGGAAACAATGGTTTTATCATCAAATTCTTCTGTTTCTGCAAGCAATAATAAATTACCATGCTCACATTTATATACTACTTTTCATTATATATGTATTGAAGACTTTGTAATGATTTTTTCTTAATCAAACCACTGTACAAAAGAGGTCTACTTAGTCTTCTCTTAAAGCAGCCTGACATCAAATGATTTCAAAAGGACAACTGCTACTTTTAAAAGCTAACATACTATTTATGACTTTAAATAGCAGAGGTATGATTTAGCCTGCTTTATTACAGATGTTAGAAATGATGTTTCACATAAGAATATTATTCTCTCATTGCTTTCCAGGTAGATTTTCCACTGGCTTCATTAAAAGGCCTGAATGTAAAACAGCTGCAGAACCATGGATTGGGCCCTGGCAAGTGAAAACACTCCCTTGTTTTTTTGGTTTTTTTTTTATTGCTTGACATGACAATGTGGCAGCTATTTAATTACACTCATAAACGAACAAGTCATATGACCTTATGTTTCAATAAAATAAAATCCACTTATTATTTTTAACTAAAATCTCATTTCCCAATTATTTTCCTGCGATGTGGTAGCCAGTGTCCAATTTTTAGGCTCAGTGCACAACAGTGGTAAGGTCAAAACCTGAGACAGGGTGATGTGATTAGCCCTGTCCTAGGCTACCTCATAAAAATGTCTGCCACACAGCACACGCTCTGTCATGCAAGAAACATTGTTTACCAAAGGGTTCAACCGAGCAGAGAGTTGTATGAACACGCAGAGGGTGCTACCCTGACTTCTTACCTTCTCCTTTCAACTGATTTGTGCAAGGGAGATGTGGTGAGGGCAGGGGGAGGGAATATTTTAAGATGGGTAAATAGAAGATAAAACTAGACGGTCTGGAAAATCAAAAATTGAGGTGGGTGGTCTGGCAGCTCAAATAACTGTTGCAGATGACCTTATGAAGCCGAGGTGTGATTCATCAATCCCATAATACTTGTGATACGCGATATTTTCCCTGCTTCGGAATAGGCACCAATCCAAAGAAAACCTGACCTGATGAGGTTTGGATCAGAGAGGTCTCATGCCTCCATGAGAATAGGTGGAGTTACAAGCATCAGCACCAACCACTAACATGGTACCATAGACAGAGACTTTATTTATCATGTAGAGAGTGAAAACAAAGCTTTCTAATAGATTTATTAGTAAAAGGGAACAGAAGAATCTAGTATGGACAAACTGCATGTTCCCCACGTCTCAGCTGCCAGGACTTCCTGCCCTCAGGCTTAGATATATTTATCTGGTTATAATTCAGTAAAGTTGTGTGATTTCAAGCCATTCCAAACAAACAATACATCTCGGATATCACTCAAGGATGTCCTGACAACGCAATATTTCACATTTCAGTTTAAAATAAAAAATGGAGATGCTAATTAAATGCTCTCACAAAGATGAGTTGCTCTTCTCAGAAATTGTTTTTATTAATTTTATTTTTTAAACAGTTTAAGGACTGTTAAAATTAAAATGATGACAGTTTTATCTGGATGAAATTACTATAACATGTACATCACTGGAAGACAGAGAAAAGCATATGGAATATATATATATATTCAGAGCTTGATTGTGCTGTTTCTTTTTATTCAAAGGCCTCTTTGACTTCACTGAAAATTTTACATATGTGACAGTTGCAGAAATGAGTCCTCAAATTGTAGAGAAATCAAATTTCCATGTTAAAGAGACCCTGTTTCTAATTTCACTTGGAAAAATCACAGTTTTTCATATGTCCTCCTATCTCATTATTTTTCCAGCCTTTCTAAACATTGGTGTTTTTTATAAGTGTGGGACACTGGGGGAAAAAAAAAAAAAGAGGAAAAAAAAAAAAAAAAAAGAGAGAGAGACTTTGTGTTTACCAGGGGACAAATATGCTACTGGAACAAGTGTTTGGTGTCGAGTGTACTGCCAGGAGTAAAGAGAAACATGGGTAATACCATTTGCGCCCCAGTGCGCAAAATAAAATATTAATGGCAGCATTTCCTGAGAAATTAAATTACTAGAGAAAAAAAATCTTAAAAATATGCATTCCACTGCTTTGCTGAAAGCCTTCACACAAATTATGGTCAAATTAATATCCTTTTGTCTTCGGCACACATACTTTATGACCTTGAGAGATGTTCTCATGTAAATGTCTGAGGTTTTCTTATTTAGGAATAGTCACATTTCACGCACTCACTGGCCAAGGAAAAAAAGCACAACCTAAGCTGGGTTTGTATGGGTGAAAGTCGGCTGTTTGTTTGCAGCAGTTATGAGATGATCTGGGCTCTATTTGGCCCCTACATAAACCTCCAAAATGATCCAACTTTAGTCATTCTTGACATATGTGCATTGATGCTAAAGGGTTAAGCCTGACCAGACCAGTTTGTCTTCGGCTGCACTGATGGACAGTCAGACTCAGCACATTAAGAGGGTGCTCTTTTTCTTGGAATGCTTCACAATTTCTTTGTGGCTCATACTCAACCATTTGTAGTGACTCGCTGGTTGTTAGATAACAGCAGTTCTCACTAACCTGGGAATTAAAAAATCAAGATCCAATCTAACATCGGTCGTCTATATGTGATGAATGCTGTCTACTGTGCCTCTGATAAGAATACAACTATCTAAAATATAATTCATCATCTCATGTTTCCAATGCACGCTATTTTATCAACATGAGTAAAATAAAATTAGTTTCTAGATTATGACCATTTCAAAAAGATAATCATGACTCAAAGGAAGGAAATATTATGAACCACACCTGTCAATTTTCTATTGCCTACATTCAATTCTATCTGGAAAAAAAATTATTAGAAAATGCAATGACCTGCCAATGAATTGAAATTGTTGGCATGTTTTATACACGTTAAAATCATGTTTCAAGTATGTTAATAATACCCCACCAACCTCATAAGCAGTCAAGGACACAGCCTTCATTTGCCCTGACTGTGTGAGACAGGAACAGGCTTGCTCCTGCTGAGACGATGTGGCGAATAAAACTTTCCTTTCTCTAATAAGGTCACAAAGAAACACAGATATTTGGGGCATAAACCTGCAATCGGTTGAATACTGTCAAATGAGGAAAATCTGTGTACCTCACATGGTGCTTAGCATCTTGTCAAACACTGGTGCGCTGACTTAAGGTCAACCAAACGTCTGTCTCCCACTCAGCTCTTTGCAAGAAGACTATCCCTAACACTATTACTATTAAGATGATATAAATAAGTATCTTCCACAGACGTAAGTATTTTTTCCAGCAAGATTTTTCACCGTTGTGCCCCATTTTCAGATATAATCCACTCTGCTAAATTTTAAGGACAGTTTTGCAGAATTGATGCAAACATGGTTAAACCTAAGATCCCACAGCAGTGTAATAAATATTCATCAGTACTGCATTTGCCTTTATGCACTTCCCAAGCTTCAAAATAGCTAAATGACACAAATTTGTTACAGTGGTAACAGCAACACAATTATGGTTAGTGGCCTGTCGCTGCTACCATCCAAACTTCAGCTTACAATAATATAAAACTCTTGACAAGACATTCATGGATCAAACTTAAAATATAAGGAAAAAAGAGAAATAATTTTAACTGAAAGTGTATGGAACTGCCAGATGACGAGATAGCGTATGGAAGAGAAAAGTAAATGTACAGGGAGAAACAAAAAAAAAAATGCACATCACAAACATTGCACATAGGTTTTATACATGCATACAATATTGACCTTGACACTTATGAAAACTAGTACATTTCTTAAAGGAATGGCAAGCAATGACGACCCTGAGGGGACGTTCTCCTCCATGTCAGAGGTCCAAACTGAGCTCAGGAGAGACAGAAGTTCATTCCAAAGACATGAAGCGAATTATTTCTACCTAGCTGCTCAGGAAGCAGGAGCTGGAGCTGGAGTTGGACGTCTCAGAGGGGAACCCAGGGAGTCATTAGGCAGCGAATGCTGCCCTCCTTGCAGGCAACAGCCACCTAGCAGAGAAGCTTTCACTCCCTGATTCATTACTAGACATTACACCAGAAACAAGATGGATAATAGATACAGTTTGGTGTTATTCATGCTCTAGTCTTGCTCTATGGACTGGGAAAGGAGGAGGGAGGAGGGGAGTGAAGGAGTAGGAGAGAGAGATGTCCTCCAGTGAGTGGCTGAGCTCCTGCTCTAACCAGCTCAGGATGAGTTTCTCTCTCTTCATCGGCTCTTTGGAAGCCAACGCAGGTGAGCAGCCAGCAACCTTCCCAAGGTGACAGCCAGTCCTCCCCAGCATCTCCACCAGGCTGAATCAGGCTGGCCCCAAGGACTCTAGGACCTTCTAAGGGATTATCTGTGACATGAGGTCCCCCACTCAAGGAAGCGCTCACCCATCTTCCTAGAAAGGACAGAGTGCTACAACAGGAGCTTTGCTTAGTAATATTAAAATAAAAAGCCATATTCCATAGCTCCATGTGCCAGCACCCAATGAATTATTAACACAAATAATTAAAACTAATATATGGTTGTAAAAATAAATGAATAAAGTATATTTCATTATGCAGTATCCTTGATTTTTATGGTGTTTGTTTGATTACTCACTAATTTGCAAAATGTGGTAATCTGCAGTATGCATCCCAGTCATTAGTGAAATCATACTGCACTATAGTCAACAGGCTGATGAACTGACATGTTGCACCAGCATCCAACACCCTGTACAGAAGGGAAAGAAAATAATTAAAGGGCCTGATTCTGGCCTTTATAAAAGCAGTTTACAACACACAGGCAATGAAGAGCAACCACTGAGCTTTCTCAGAGAGGCCTATGGTGATATAAACACACATCGAAGTAAATAACAATCTGACTAAAAGACACAGATTTTGGGCTAAAAAAAGATAAAATCTGTGGATTTTATTTAAAGTCTCAGATTAAAATTGGTGAGAATATCTAGGTGACACCTAGAAGACAAATATAACTTGGTATGGATCAACAACATAAGTTCCAACACCCAATTTTGAGAAACATACGTTCTCTTGAACAGATATATGGGTGTTATCGTTGGCACGGCTATAAATAAATATTAAATCCTCATCAGTCAAAATACAGAGTATTTTGGTACTCTAAGGTTTCACTTTCATCAGATAACAATAACATCTCTGGAAAAACATAAAGTCTAAATGATAGCATATTTATTATTTGACAAAAACTATCTTACAAAATATTTTGTTTAAATTCCCAGATGATTTACATAATAGATTATAACAGCTGCTATAACAATTCTGAAGTTGTTTTTTTCTGAGAACTCTTTGAATCCTCTAACACTACAAGTGTTTTTCCAGGTCTTTTTTTTCAAATTAGCATGCCTTGAGAAAACACCTACGTGTATTTTCCTAGAACCACGCTAGCTATTGATCTCAGCTCGACAAAAGTGGAAGAATTCATAGGTCATTTCAAAGTCACCTGTTGAACCGTAAGGCTGAGAGAAGAAATATTTCTCCTTCTCCAGCCTAGAAGCGCCTCAGAGCAGAGGGCAGTACAAAGGCTCTGCAGGGCACGTGTGGTTGTGGTGCACAGCCAGAGCAGAGCCTCCTGGCAGATATCACTGTATTTCAGCATTTTAATCCTAGCCCTGAAATAACTGGTTCTATCCTGAGCTCCTTCTCAGGCAAAACTCCTCCTGAAGCAGTGGTGGGCCTTTTGTTTAATTCTAGCCACGTGCAAATTTATTTTGGGATGAGCAAATAATTAATCTATTAAAAGGTTCCATGGGACATACCAAAAGTTGCCGTGAAAAATTGTCAGTGCAGAGCTGAGATGCTGCGTTATAGAATTAGCTCATAAAACAGTATCATGTGTAATTGCATTCATGTTGTCACTGTCTCTTTGTAAATCTCCAGAGATTTACAGCACCACACACTGGAGCAAGACTATCTAATATTTATAATGTTTCATTATTTTCATCTACTTGGAACAAAACCTGTAGACTTATAGAAAATCCAACATGATGTGTTAGAAATAGCAGTGTCCACTTGCAGGATTTATAGCAGCACACAAAACGCAGGCAGACACAATACCGCAGTAATTGCAAGCGCCCAAACAGCTGCATGGCATTTACTCAAAATACTTTATGCATTTAACACACTTATTGAGCAGAACTTGAAATAGGCTCATTGTTTATTTGGGCATGTCAGAGGGGAAATTTTGTTTCTTTACTAGACCTACAGAGTATAAACAGATCCAGATCGTAAAGCCCTTTCATCGTACTTCTACAGGTAAAAATAATATTTTAACTAATGACAGCTTTGGCTGGGGAAAAGTTAAAAGCCTTCAGAACTTTTCCTATAGTTTAACTCGGGGTCCTGCTTGAAAGAGGATGGACAGATCATTCTTCTGTAGCTTTCATATCAGAAGTGAGATATTTACAGCTTTTTTTGAAACATTTAGGATTTCATCTTAACATTTCCTAATTTATGGCCAGAAAAACTAGGAGCATGCGGCTTTCTGATTGCTACCATCAGCCAACAGACAAACACTCCAGCAAAAGTAAAACAATTTCCTTGCAATTGGTGGGGTCTTAAAATACATTTCCGAGCTTCGTAAAGAACATAGCTCAGATGTCAATGGGAGTTCTGCCAGATTAAGAAAGGAAGAATTTGGCCCTTTCTCTGCAACTCCTGACAGCACTGCACAATTTTATGTTTTTAGGATTTTTTAATTAAATGTGCTATTCTTCGGTACACAATAGAACTTAAAAGCAGAAAGTATCTAGATATGAAGGTAAGTTTGTAAAGGAGTCCCTAAATCCTTTGTAAGCGAGGGGAGAAAATTAAAAAGTCCAGCGATACTGAGATTTTCCAGATAAGCAAGTCCATATATTTTTCAGGGGTGATTTTTTATTTTTTAAATAGCTGTACTTTTTTGCTCCACTCACAAAGTATCATGAGAAGGAGAAATATGATATTACGCAGGATCTGATCCTAAACTTATGGCTGCAGTGGGAACAGACTAAAACCCATTTATAGCATATCCCAACAGAAACCCCCCATTTGCTGTAGCAGTGTTTACTGCATCTGAATTCTCCTAGTAGAAAACAGCATTTTCACACTGAAGTTCCAGTGTGAGCAGGGAATGAATTATTAAGTGGTATTTGTAGAACAAGTGCTAAGGCTGGGGGATGGAGGGGGGTCCTTCATTGCTGTTACTCCTTGGCAAAGAAGAATATAGATTTGGTGATCAGCTCAATTTTCAACTTTTATTCATGTGGCTGGACAAACTGGCTTACTGGAAAGGACCTGATCAAGTCTTTTAGATAGCTACTGTATTCATACAAAAATACACCTTTATCTGAAGGAACAATAGTTTAAGAAATATCCTAAAAGCAATCATTGCTCAAATAAGGTGAACCTTGCAAACCATTTCCATCATCTCTGCAATACCAGTCCAGCCTTCCTATCGACACTGGCATCCAAACACAGATCTTTTTATGCCAGACGTGAATCAATAAATTTTAATCTAACTCGAGAATGTTGCCTGTAAATAATGTTCTGTAAACCAAAGCAAAACTAGAAAGAGATGAAAAGTGCTGTACCTGTACAGTCATCTATACTGTGCCTGAAGCCTGTTCCAACTCAACAGGAGCCTCACATTGATTTCAATGGGCTTTAGTTCTGTCCCTAATTTCAGCCCTCATGTGTTTCACCAGTTTAATGTTGTTACACTTCCTGGTAGCCGTTGTCCATTGCTCCATATAGGAACATTCAACAATTCGCTATATGATTAATAATGTTTGTGGAAGCATGAACCACACTGTATAATAATCAAATACACAGACTAAACAACTCCTACGAACAACACAGCAGAAAAACTAATTCAGCATCAAAAAATATATTTATATTTTAGTTTTAAAATAATATCCCAAGTATTTTAAACCAACTAGACAGACAATTCTAAATGCTTTTATTAGGAAAGTCCTGCTGCAAGCTGTAATGGTAAATAAAAATATATAACTAAATCTATATGGATCAAAAAATATGACTGACACTAAAATTGCCATAAGCGAATAACCTGCTTCACTCACCTGCATGAAAAATAATTATTTTGATTTAAATACAGACACTTGCATTGGGCATATAATTGTCTGTATTATAACCCCACTTCCTAAACCAAATATGCCAGTAATCAAAAATCTAAGGGTTCAATAGCTTTCAATAAAGCATACAGTTAAGACAAGGAAAACTCAAACTTGAATAATTAAACATGTATTTTTATAAACAGGAAAGAGTATCTTCAGCACTGTGATGTTAGCATTGTATTTATAAATTCTTGGTTTATCAATCATATGATATTTATAGTGTTTCTTGATTTCTATTGCAGAGCTGGTAGAAATACATTTCCATTCCGCACTTGCATTATCTAGCAGATGATTATTTTGGGGATATTTCCTAGATGGTAGTTCTTTAAATATCAAGCAGAAACTACACTTGCACAGTTAGGATTTTTTTTTTTTAATGTACAATACCTTAAAACCTAAAATTCTACTGCAAGCACCCCCCATTACAATGCTTCGTGCAGACTTGGATGTAAATTTTAACCATTTAAGAAAGTCAAAGAGAGGTGAAATTTTAAGTGCAAAATAATACCTATTTGCGGGGGGGGGGGAGTGGGGGGGGAGTTCTTCTTTCAGAAATACTACATGTATTTCCAAGTTTATTTCTAACATGGGAGCTATTGGCCTGCAACCTACAAAGCTATCCTGTTGGGGTGGGTATCTTTTTTTTGTTGTTGTTGTTGTTATGAATCATTAGTAAAATCGACTTCAAATAAAATGGAGAAAGAGAGATACGGTAACATCTGCGTAGGGTTCTTATCAGCTTCTGATATGTAACCATTTTACATTCTGCCTGCAAAATGTGCACAGAAAATGGGCCTGAGAAAGAATTCGGAACCTTACAGCATTTGGTTTATATTTTTTGACTAGAAGCAAAGTGTCTGGCACATCATTCATTTCCTCCTGGAAGGTGCAGATTTGAGGACATGTTCAACCCTGCTCTAAGTTTAGAAAGTTTCAGAATAAAAGGGAACTATTCCCAAAGTCCCTGCCCTCTAGGTCTGCCTTTTAGATAATGAAGTTTCTGAAGGCATTGCTCAACACAGACTAAGGAGGAAAGAAAAAAAAAAAAAAAGAAGTGGGGGGAGGGGGAGAAAATGACAGAAAAGCATATGTTTTTGCATTTCTTCTGAGTTTATTCAGAATTATATCCATCTGGGTGAAACTGCTAGCTCCCCAGCAAATTAATAGTCTGATGATTCAGGGAAATGTAGAGCTAGGTTCTTAGTTGTAAAACGCATGTAAATGAAAAAAAGCAGTGCACGGAGGTGAACCTAGCTTGGTAGGATAGACATTTTTCATAGATTAAGTATTAATTTGGAAACAATAACCTCCTAATAAAATGCCGGCGTTACAGCAGTTTTATTAAAACACATCTTCAAATGAAAGATCAAATTCTCTCGGACTCAGCTGCAGACCGCTGAGGAACCTGAGCAGAGGCATCATTTATTAGCAGAGGCGACTCAATAGAGAGGGGGGAATCGCTGTGGGCTGGGAACTGCTTCAGCTGGAAGTTTTGCCCAAGGAGCTCAGGATCGGCCCCTCCGCCGTGCCCCTTCCCCTTCCGCCCGCGGCAGGGAGCGAATGGCTCTCACCTCTTCCAGTGCGGGAAAAAGGACACCAGCCTGCGCTTTGGAAACGCTCCGTTGTCTCTAAAACAGCAATCCCCTGGCAAGCCTGCGTGAGCAGAGCAGCAGTGTCCGCAGATGCTCAACAAATGATCGGTTAAAACCCGAAACGCGGTTTCCTTCTCTTTTTTTTTTTTTTTTTTTGACAGCAACTTCTGGGGATTAAACCCTCTCCAGGGTTTGCCCGTTGCCTTGTCATGTGAGTAACGTCCTGCACAACTTAACGAGATAAACTCTGACAAGCTAATAAGGCCGGGCGGGGGGCCGCGCTTGCCGGGCGGTACCCTGGCACCGCGTCCCGGCAGCCGGCTCCGCGCCCTTGCCGCCGCCCGCGGAGATGCAGCCCCCGCCCGCGGAGATGCAGCCCCCGCCGGAGATCGATAACCGCCCCGGTGGGGAGGCCGCGGAGCCTCCCCGGCCCCGTCTCCCCGCGGCCGGGCAGAGTCCGCGGGCGCGGAGAGAAGCGGCGGCAGAAGGGAGCCGGAGCGGCCGGGCCCGGCCCCGCCACTCCTGCGCACCCGCGGCCTCTGCGCGGTGGCGGAGAGGGAGAGGAATGGTTTAGCGTGCGGCTATCGGGCTCGTTTCTCAGCAGCGGCTTTCGGCAAAGGGGACGTGCCCTGAACTTGGCGGTGCCCGGCGGCTCTCCGCGCCCCTCCGCCGGGACCGTCCTCCCGCCGCCGCCCTGGGGGCTCCCGGGCCGCGGGGTAGCCCCTGCCCCGGCTCCTTTCGGTGGGAGCCGGGTGCTGAGTCTCGCTTTACCCGGGAGAACTAGAGTGTCTAATTTATCCGGTCCTCGTTTGCGAACGGTCTCCTGCTAAATTATGTCAGCCAAAGGTCAGCCGGACTCAGCGGCTCTCTTCGTTGTCTTAATTTTTAAAACAAAACAAAGCACACATTAAAAAAAAAAAAAAAAAAAGTAGGGGGAGGGTGGCGGAGGAGGGCGGGGGAGAGAAACCAGCAAGTTATTCAAATTCAACCTCATCTGAATAATCGTGAATTTGATCCAGTCAGAGCTGCAGACTGTACATTAAAAATAAATGTCCGGGAGGCATTTACTGTAGTTGATTTTTATTTTTTTTTAAATATAGAGGTTTTAAAAATGCAACGTCTCTCCAGCCCCTCCCCCCAAGTATGGAGTGAGTTTTCAGGTATTGCAGGAACCTTGCGGAGTGGTATCAGTGTGTCTGCAACACTTAGGTTGAATGCGTGAACCCCCCAATCATAATTGTATGTTCACAAAGCACATATGGCAGCTGCATTCTTTCTATAGTTTGTTATGGTCTGGTGTGTAATGTAAATATAAAGATCAGACCCAAAACACAGGCTCTCTCTCCCCATAACAACTAAAAAAAAAAAAAAAAAAAAAAAAGTTGCTTTGCAAACTTAAAAAGAATGACATTAGTGCCATGCTACTGTCTGAGCCAGCAATGATTATTTGGTCTGTTTGCTCCCATTCAGAGTTAACACACGACAATAGTTTTACTCTGTGCTGCTTGACGTGAAACCACTGGGGTTGGGCAATTCTGTTCCAAACAAATACAACTTCTACACCCATCCCTGGGACAGCGAGCCGAGAGCTGAGCGAGTTTTGCAATGGAGAAAAGCATCACTTACCACGGCGGGGATCTAGATCTCGGCAAATGCTGCCAGTAGGTCTGAGAAGTGAAAAAAAAAAAAAAAAAAAAAAAAAAACTGGAAGGGAAGCGCAAAAAGCAGAAAGTTGGAAAGGGGGGGTTTGTGTGTGTGTGTGTGTGTGCGTGTGTGTGTGTGTGTAAAAGCCAGAGGGAAATGCGAGCACAGCGCTCCCTGCTCTCCCTGGTCGCCACCAAAACAAAGATCCAGGAGTTAAGGGAGCAAAGCTGTGCCAGATCTACAAACACAGCTCCTCAGGGCCAAACCTCAGCTTCTCATTCACTCCAGCTAGCGACAAGGGTTAATGCTCCGGAGGGACAGGCTAGCCGGCCCCTGACACCATTGGCTAGGAAAGAAATCAGGTTTAAGGTAAATTTACAGGCGCTTTGCAAGTTACAAAGGGATAATTCTAAATTGAATATAACAATAATAATAGGAATAATAATAGAGCCCATCCCGGTCAAGTTGGGTAAAAAGTGGGGGTACGTCCCCCTCCCTTGCACCCGCAGCAAACGCGCCGCCGCCGCGTCCCGGGGCAGGAGCCCGCACCCAGTGCCCGCCCGAGCCCTGCCGGGGGGAACCGGGGGGCTCTGGAGATACAGCATCGGGACGAAGCCGAGGCGGGGTGGTGGGAGTGTGTGGAATAAAAGGTCTGGAGGGAGGGAGGAAGCGATGCGGCCATGAGCACTAAATGCAAAGGTTTAGCCCCACACTTGGAGGAGATCAACAGTTTTCTTGGGAGTTGAATGATGCGAGCGGTTCCCAGGCGAAGGCGGGGGCTCAGGTGTGTGCCCGGGTGCCACTGCCCCCCTGAATGCCCTCCCTGCAAATAACGGGGAGCTTCCCCTTCGGCTCCGGGGGGGGGGGTGGGGGGGGGGGGGGGGGGGGGGGGGGGGGGGGGGGAAGGGAAGAAAGAAAAAAACACCTGGTTGCAGGGGGGGAAAAAAATACCTATATTCGGTCATACACATCTGTGTAAAGATCGGAGTAAATGGAGCCCTAAGTGCGAGCCCGAAACACGTTTCCACTTGGGGAACCGAGGTCAGGATCTGCCCTTTCTGAAATGAACAGGCGACATGATGGACATCGGCTTTATTGTCGCCTCTTGTAGTTGGCGGGGGCGCACAGGGAGCCTCAGCCGGGCGGGGAGGGGGACACAGGGGCTCAAGGTGTTGGTCGAGGAGGCTTCCGCAGACCGGCCCCTGCTCACGCACCGCTGGGCGCGTTTCCCCGCAGCGCCGGGCGAGGAGGACAGTGGAGCCGATGGAGGGGGGGTGGGCTGTGGCGGAGGGGGAGAAGGGGAGAGGGGCTGCAGAGAAGGAATTGTCGCTGGGCGATTTCCAGCCGGCCTGGCCCCCCCTGGCCTTTCTGGGAACTTCGGAGGGGACGGGACGGGCTGGGCGGCCGCGGCCGTGCCCGCACCGGGGGGAGGCGCCCAGGTGTGCCCGGGAGCCCCGGGCGGGCTCCGAGGGCTCCTGCCTCCGTCCTGCCCGCTTCCCGCCGGGCTCCGGAGGGAAAGAAAAACCCACCTCATTAGCAAGATTGAGAAGCACATTTCTGATAACACGGGATGTAATTTTGCCATCATACAAAAGGCTTTAAGACCACTTTGTGCCGCTGAACAATGAGTGCTGGGAATTATTACTATTTGTTTAAAAAAAAAAACAAAAAACAAAACAACAACCCCGCAGCCTGCAAACGGAATAAACGCCAAGACCGTGCGTTTGGCCCTCGGATCTACCGTGCGGTGTCGGTGTATCAGCAATAAAATACGATGGGCCGTACAGTGCAATGAGATTTTACTGAGAGGAGGGAGGCAGAAGGGAATCCATTACGAGAACCTCTCTCCCTTCCCCCGAGACCCTACTTTTCTGGCGGCCGCCCCGGTTGCGTTTGGCCACCGCATCCCAGGAGAACCGGACCACTCGGCCGGCGGACACGGGAAGGGCGGTGCGGAGGCAGCCGGCGGTTCCCCGCAGCGCCCGTTAAATTCAGGAGGTCGCCTCTGCCCCCTCCCCCCCCCTCCCCCCTTTCCCGGCACGGCGAAGATGGGGAAGGGGGACAGTGCGGGGATGGGCGCGGGGGGCACGCGGGGCGGTGAGAGCGGGACGCGACGGGGGCGAGCGACGGGACAGCACGTGCGGCGGCAGCGCACCCCTTTGCGCGGGTGCGGAAGCTGCCGCCTTCCGCGGAGGCGGCGGGGCAGGTCATCAATATTCAACAGCACGTGGAGCCAGGGCGGCCGACGCGCATGCGCCGGCGGGGGGCGCGCGCGCGCGCGCACACCGCCCCCCCCGCGCAAGGGCCGCGGTTTCTAAGAACCGTCCCCCAGGGCGGGCAGCCCCACACCGGCCCGCAGCCTCCCCCCCCCCCCGCAACACCCACACCTTGAAAGAGGCGAAACACGCGTCCCGGCGGCGCGGGGAAAAGGGGGAGGGGGGGGGTGGCTGATGTGTTTTGCGGTGTTTGGGTTGGGTTGGGGTTTTTTCACCTTCTTTTATTTGTTATTCAGCCTCCTCTGGCCGCGTTCAAGGGATTTGGGGGAGAGTGAGGAGGATCCTAAGGGAACCTCAAGCCCCCAGCCTTGCCAACGCACAAAACTTGCCGCTTTTTTGCCACGCAAAGCCTTGCCCGCGTCTCGCCGGCGGGCACGTGTGGACGTGGGCCGGAGTGTGCGCGGCTGATCATGTGCTCTGCCCGGCCCCGGCTGCCCCCGCACTGCTCACCCCGAGTTTGCGTCCCGGGATGTAAACACATGCACAAGCACAGACGTACACATGGAGCATTTCTTTTATTATTATTATTATTAATTTATTTTTAATAGCAGTTTCATAGAGAGGTAGTATGATCGTATATATCTAAAAGGTAATTAATTTGATTTATTGTACTTGAAAAATCCTGTCTGCAGTACGGGCGTCATCTGGAAACTTCATGCTATTTTATACTATCGTTCTAAAGCCGAAATAAATGTTACGAATTGATGACAGCTTCCAGCTGCATGATAAAAATAGCCCCTTCGCTTCACAGGATCGTGTTTCTTGTTATCGAAGATGAACCAAATCTGACCCATAGAGCTTAGCAGCGAAAAAAAAAAATATATATATATAAAATTAAAACCTTGGCCATTTTTAATATAAGACGCACACGAAACCACGACCTCTTTGCGGTGAAGTGGAACCCACCCTAGTGCGTTCAGCAAGTTGAAGCAATCTGTCCCGCGCCTGGTTCAAAAAATAGTCAATTATTAATCTCTCCGGCCAAATTTGGGAAATACCCACGTTTGGCTACAAACGCGGTCCTTTTTACACAGGCGTTTGCAGTAAATAACAGAGGTTGTGTGAGCTTTCAAAATACACCTCCACCTAGACGCGGAAATACGTGTCTGTCTAAAACACCAGTCTCTCTCTGCATTCAATACCGATAGAGAGGTGTATGTATTTATATGTATATGTATTTATATATATATTTATATAGGTACGTATATAGCGGTCATAAACCCAGTAACGCGAAGGGCGATTCCGGTGAGTTTGCGTGTATCTGCAGCGCTGACCGCCCGCCCTGTGGATCACACTCAAAAACCAGACCACGCACATCCTCAACGCGGGATCCCCCGCGCCTGCCGTGAAAGCCCGCGGCCAGGCGCGGAGGACGGCTACGGCGGAGCCGCTCTGCGGGCCGGGCTGCGCGGCCGCGCCGGGCCCCTGCCGGGCCTCCCTGGCAGCAACCTTCTTCTCGGGAGAGAATGGCCACATTTTGAGGAAAAGGTGCCCATTTCCCGCGGAAACGCCGCGCTGCGCCGCGGGCTTCCTCCCCTTGTTTCGAGGTGCCCAGTGTGCGTGGGCGCTTCCCTCCCGCGGCCACGGGCAGGGACACTCGTCTGCGGGTCCAAGGGCGTGGTGCGGGTGCGAAGGGGGTGCGTGCGTGTGTGCATGCTATCTATGCTTTCTAACGGTGGTCCATAACGTGCCCAGCGAGCGGGGAGATCGCCCACCGATTCTCTGAGCTCCCGCGCTAAATCACGCACCGGCTCTTCCAGCATCAGGTCACTCTGCCCTGTCTCGGGGAGCCTTTTCCGGGGGGAGGAAGGGGGGATATCTTCTCCCCCGTCCTGCCTGCTGGAAGTAGGCTCGGTTGCGGGGCTCCGACTCCGCTCCGGGGTTGCCGCCGGCCCGGGAGCTCTGCGGGTCTCTTTGCGCGCCCCCCCGGCACCGGGCCGCCGCCGGCCTCTCCGCTCGCTCCCGCGGAAAGTTGTTCCGAAAGGAGTGAGAGCTCCGGAGGTGGGAAAACTTAACAAAGTCGGAGCCGTTTGCCCAGCGTGGCCAGAAAAGCAGTAAAGAAAAGTCCCGAGGTTACGTGCATCGGTCCCGGGACTGCCGGTTCCGCACGGGCGGTGAGGAGGGCGATGAGCAGCGGAGGCCGGCGCGGCCCCCGTGTCCCCATTTCAGACAGTGTCTGCTTTATAGAAACTAACTTTGCCTCACGGAGGCAAAAGCCGGGCTCGCCTTTAAAAAAAAAAAAAAAAAAAAATTCAAGCGATTATTCACAAAGCCATTAAAGCGACCTGAAAGGCGAGACTTTGGAGGGGAGGTGGGAGTGGGATAGAGGGGGGGCGGGGGAAGAATGGAAGCGCCCGATTATTGTTTCGCATTTAACTTTCTGCCTGCGAACAGCACCCGCACGGCCGGGGGGTGCCGTGCGCGCCCCGCGGGCACCCCGCCCCAGAGGGGACAGCACACAGAGCCCGCACACGGACACGCACCCACCCCAAACAGCCTCCCGCGCTCTCCCGCCAAGCACCGCCGTGCTGCTGGGGGTATCTCCCCCCCTCGGCGGCGGGAGCCTCCGCGTGTGCGGGAGCCTGCGGACGGCGGGCCCCGGCGTTTTGGCCGCAGGCGCGGAGGGGCGGCGGGGGCTGCCGGCACGGCCCTGCCCTGGGCTCGGTGCGATCCCGCGCAGAACAACCCCCGCCGACTTGGAAACGGAATAACCCACGCAGGAAAAGCATCCCCGGCAGCATCTCGACGTGAGAAAGGAAATCATGGCCTCTGTCGAAGACAGAGGGCTGGGGTTCGCCTTTCCCCCCGCAAAGCCTGCGGGAGTCAACCCGCAAAGGGCGCCTTGCCGGGAGAAAGTAGGCTTTAGCGACTGAAACAGCTCAGAAACAGCCGAGAGGCGCCTCACGACCTCCTCGCCCGAGAAAATACCCCTCTCCCCGCCGGGGGTTTGAAAGCCCCGCTCCCCCTCTCCAGAGCCCAAATGAACGGCACAAGTATGGCGTGGACTTGAATCCAGCGTGAACAATTCCAGCCCCAGTGATCGTCGCTAATTCAGAACATATACGGGATGGAGGTCCACCAGTATTGCACCGTCCCCCCTTAGCCCAAATAATAATAATAAAAAAAAATTAAAAAAAAAAGAAAAACACAGCAGCAGCAGCAACAACACTGAAATCGTTCTGTCTGCTGTAGGACGCTCAAACAAACCTCAAGCCAAAAGTTTAAAAGAATACTCATTAACCAAGTGCTCCAACACACACAAGCAACAGATCTGTGCTAAGCGACCACTAGGGACTTTACACAAGTTCAGAGAAACTTGCAATACGCATCTTTAAAATATATCACCCCCACCGCGTTATTCCGGGTTTATTTTACCGTGGCATGGCTCAGACTACCTCTACGATTTTAATTTTTTTTTTAGCTACGCTCAGGTTATTTTTTTAAAACCTCTGCCTGGTCAAGCCGGCGGGGCAGTTAACCTGAAAGATGGTCGGAAAGTAACATTTTCGGCGCATGAAACATTTCTTTCCCTGGCTCTTTTGCCCGATGGGTTACATTTCCTCAAGTACCAACACTTTCTGCTTAGTCCCACCGGGCTCCAACTTTTTCTATCTCGCCAAACCCTGCAAGGTGGCGCTCTTTTCATTGAAAACTGATATTAGCCTTATAATAATAACATTTTGTAGAAAGTAAAGTTAAAGTGAAGCCTTCCCACGGGGAGCACACGGCGATGCCGAGCTGGCGGGAGTGGGGCTTCATCCGAGCAAGGCAAACTTTTTTTCTTTTCCTTTCTCTCTCTTTTTTTTTTTTTTAATTTTTTTTTTTTTTCGGGGGGGGGGGAGTGGGGGNNTTTTTTTTGGGGGGGGGGGGGGGGGGGGGTGGGGGGGATGCTCTGGTGAAAAATCTCCGAGGGAGATCCCCCAAATGTTACGGACAAAGAAAAATACTTGCAGGGTTTTGTTGGGAGACAGGCGGGCTGTGCTCTGGATGGGTTACAGCCAGAGCTGCGGAGCGCCGGCATGGATATGAGCAGAGAGAGGCTTCCCCCGGCACCCCCTCCCCCCCCCGGGCGGTTAATATGGCTATTGACTCGCTGTACACATAATATTTCTTTAAAGAAGCTGTTAAAGTGTCATCTTGGTCTACTGGAAGGTCAGTTTGTGCAATTCACTCTATGACATATCACAAGCCCTCGCAGCTTTAGCCAACCTCATGATTTGTGTTGTCTGTTGATATGTTGTCTGCTTAATGGGGCGATCATGCAAGCTACAACCAGGAACAAAGCCCAACAGTTCCAACAACCGTAGCTAAGTTAGTGGAAGCAGTACAGCTTGCAAATCTATCAAACTAAACTGCAAGGAAGACAATCTGATTTAGAGAAAAGGCGTTCTGCTACAGTCATTAAGCACAAGTAATTTAGATTTTTTTATATTGTCTTCTCATTTACAAATTTACTGTATCAACGCCAGCCAATGGAACGAATTTCTTAAGTAAATGAGAAATAAATAAAAGAGATAGAAAGATAATCAAATTACATAAAATAATTCTTTACCCCTAGATTTATTTTTTTTAGAAAGCTATTAACACTGGCAAAATTATAGTAATAATAATAACATAACATAAGAAGTAATTGATTTAAATTAACATCACGTTTTAAGGAATATCAGAGGGGGGAAAAAAAAGAGGAAGGGAGGGGGAAAAAAAAGAAAAAAGAAAAACCCCAAAACCAAAACAAAAAATATACCAAACAACAACAACGGCCTTCGTGAAACAGTGCTGTACTTCCTGGAGTAAAAGGCCCAAGGAAAGTCATGAATCCACTGCCTGAGAATTAGTTATGGTCATAAATGCCTTAAATTAAAATAGCAACCGAAATCTCCTCTGTTTTAAATCTCCTAATATATGTTATCCGAATTAATTTAATTTAGGGACCCAGTCTATGCAGATTCATGGGCAGTGTTGGATTGGAGTGCAGCACTTCTCGTGTAACAATTCCCCACATTAATATTTATGTAGCCTATGCAATCTATTTCTGTTATTTTTATGGTTGTTATTCTATGTCTGCAAAGGTCATTTAAATTATACTGCGGCCGAAAATTTGTTTCATAAATTTTGATATAAATACTAATTACACACTATAGTAATGCCAGCAGGGATCCTTTCATTTATCACATTTATATCACCTTCGCTGCTTTAGTGATGACATAATGGAAAGCAGTGAAAAACTGGGACAGTTTTATTCTAATATCCTAAAGCTAGTTGGAGTTGCAGCAGGTTGACTTAGCGAATAAGAATTCCTACCACAATTCATGGGATTTAAGAATCTTTAATAAGGTACGAAATGTTACCAAACAGTTCTGTAAACTAAATTTTACATACCAATTCTTCTAGCCATAAATATTGAATATCTTGTAACATGTATAACCGGACCTTTACATGCGGATAAATATGGAAATTAGGATTTATATACATTATGTTCTTGTATTTGCCAAAAGCAACGGACAGATATAGTTTATATCTTTTTTTTTTTAATATCACTTTACATAAACAAATGTAACAGTTTGACACGCAGATCCAGGCTTTCACTATACGAATTTCTTGACAGGACGTGTAACAACATTTTACTGCACTACTTAGACTGGACTTTGGGACGAAATGTTGCACTTTATACAAAAAAGCACATTAATACCAATAATATTCTGTTAGATCGACGTTTAGACTGTAATAATACAAAGTAATTCACATTTTGGTACACATTTACTAGAACATTCTTGCCATTCAGTACAAATAGTTGAGTTTCTACCTCTTCCCTGTGCCCCCCCACCACCTCCACCCCCCCCCTGCCGCTCCCTCCCGCCCACCCCTCCCCCCACATATATGCAAAGACCACAAATCCACATATCCCCTTATCAACTTGCGATATAACTATTTACAAAATCAAACAGTACATTTTTTTTGTTGTTTTGTTTTTGAAGCTAATAATTCTGTA
The DNA here is from genome assembly GCA_004320125.1 of Scolopax mira. Lineage (NCBI taxonomy): Eukaryota > Metazoa > Chordata > Aves > Charadriiformes > Scolopacidae > Scolopax > Scolopax mira. The sequence goes on from BJBW01001015.1 coordinate 520,066, forward strand.
TTTACAAGGGGGGGGGGGGGGGGGGGAAGGCCGCTGCCCGAGCAGACATGCAGTTGGAGATCTCTAATCAGTGGTTTCCAGTAAAGCCCTACACAGTTGGCATTTGCCCTGGTAACCTTGTCTTCTTATGAATTCTACTAACCCCTTCGCCTACCAAGCCTTGGAACAGAGCAGAACAGAAAAAAAAAAAAAGGGGGGGTGGGGGAGGGAGGAGGAGAAAAAATAAAAAGAAAAGGAAAGGAAGGAAAGGGAGAAAAAAAAAGGAAAAAAAAAGAAGAGAAATAGAAAGGAGGGGGGGAAGGAAGGAAAAAAAAATAAAATGAAGTCTTCATTTTACTCAGTCCTGTGTCTACTGGCAGCATTTTATTTTTGTTTGCTCATTCAAATTCTGATTTCAAAGTGTTCGTTATTTTTTGAGTCTTTAAATAGGGTTTTTGTTTGCTCGCTTGGGGCTTTTTTTGTTTTGTTTCGGGTTTGTGTTTTCTGTTGTTTTGTTTTAGCGTTTTAGACGTACCATTCGTTAAAATTTGATGTAAGCGTGCTGTGGCTGGACGTGTGGTGGACTGCGGAGGAGGAAGGGGATAAGGAGCTGGCGGTCTGGTTTTCTGTGGACGGAGACACGATGGTTGGAGGGGTGGAGGACTCGTAGCCTGAGCTGGCGGCGGGAGAAGGCTGGGACCCCTGCGAGGACGATTCATGGACCTGCAAGAGAAAACCCGGGCACAAATAGAGAGCGGCGGAGGAACGGAGGCCCTGCCCGTCCGTCGCCTTCGGCTGGGGATGCGCCAGACAACGGGGACCCGGCGCCGAGCCCCGGGCTCGGGCACACCCCCGGGGCTCCCCCCCCCCGGCCCCGCTCCCGGTCCTTGCCCGCCGGGGAAGACCGGGCAGCGCCCCACCGGCTGCTTCCCCGCACTGTCCCCCCTCCCCGCTCCCCCCCCCCCTCCTCCCCCATCCAAACGCACCGACAAAAGGCCCTGCCCGAGGGGCCGGGGCTGAGCGCCGCCGGGCGGGGGGCGGCGCGGCCCGGGGCGGGCTGCGGGGCCGGCTCTGGGCCGCAGCAGCGCTGAGCCCCGCAGCAACGCGCTGCTCCGCAGCCGGCCGGCCCCGGGCCGCGCTCCGCCCGCCCGACACCGCCTCCCCCCGGCTTCTGCCCGCCGTCCCCGCAGCCCTTTCCCCCGGCCAGGCCCGAGGCGGCGTCAGAGCCCCCGCACACCAGGCGCCCTCCATTTACCTTCATGTGCTTTCTGAGGGAGCTGGGGTGCGTGTAGGACTTGTCACACATTTTGCAGAGATAGGGCTTGTCGGAAGTGTGCACATGCATGTGCTTTTTGCGGTCGCTGCTGTTTGCAAAGCGCCTGTCACAGCCCTCGAATTCACACTTAAATGGTTTTTCACCTATTGCGGAGGGAAGGGGGGGGGAAAACGGATCTGATTAAGCAGGGCTGGTCGGATCGCTCATTGTCCCCATTGCCCCGCCGGACGGAAGCCCAGGGCTCCATTTCAAACACCGCCAACTTTCGAACTTCAACAAGCCTCGAATCCCAAAACCTGACTTCTCTGCTCTGTGCTTTCCACACCTCGGATCCCTGCTCAGCGCCCATTTCTGGGGAGGAGGGGGAGGGGGGGACACTAAAAAACTTTTTCTTTTTTTTTTTTTGTTCTTCCCCTTTGGAGGGACGAGTTTCATTTGCAGCTGCAGCCCTGGGCAGCTCTTACTTCTCGCAACGCTCCAAGCCAGAGAGCAGGCGTGGTGGTATTTACACACGATCCTCAGTGCCTAGTATCCGGTTTTATAGCTCATTCTAGTGATATATTTTACGCTCCCACTCATCGCAGCCCCCCTACCCCGTATTTTCTCGCAATACTGAAAATTACCCGGCCGGGGAACACAATGCCACGAACCCTCTGCCAAAACCGCCCGGGAAAGCGGCGCTGGCTTTCGGCGCTCGGGGGTGGGAGCTGGGGGAGAGAGAGCTCTCCCAGCCCGGGGCCGCTGCGCTGCCACTTCCCGCGGTGGGGAAAAGTTCTCCGGGATCCCGGAGCCTGCCCTCCGCACAACACCACCACACTAAAGGAGCCGGGTTCGGTTTATTTAAAATCGCTCCTCGGAATTAAATATTTACCAAGCCCTGAACTGCAGGGAGGAGACGGATGAGCTGCCTGCGATATTTAGCACGATTTCTCATGGTGGCACAATCAAAACTGCCGAACAACAATTAATTAAAACCTATAAATTTAAACAGGACAGGTTGCTGCCATAACCACCCCCACCCCACCCACCCCCCCACCCCCACCCCCTACCAATCCCAGCAGCAAACCCTGCCTTTCTCCCCTTCTGTCTCGCCAGGGATAATTTTCTTTTTGTTGCTGCTGCTGGCGTGGCTGCGACCGAGCTCGTTTTGCAGCGGAGCTGCGAGCCTGCCTCTCCGGAAAAAATCAGCGGCCCTGGATCGTACCCCCCACATACACACACCCCCCCCCCCCCGCAGCCCGACCCTCAGCCAAGCAGCGCCCCGGCCCCCCTC
>BJBW01001016.1:0-89692 GCA_004320125.1 Scolopax mira
GTCCCTGTGACTGCAGGGGGGTCAGACTTGATGACCTTTGAAGGTCCTTTCCAGCCCAGATGATTCTATGATATTATGATTCTATGAATGCACCATGGCTGTTCAAAGCTGTGGAAGGCCCCAGCAGGATACACCGGAATTGGGGCAGACATTGCCACCAGGGCAGTAATTGTTAATTGCAGATGGAGACTCTGTATTTAGCCATATTCTGGAATCTTTTGTGTCTTTATTCACATCAATCATATCTCTCTTTTCTAGAAGAAACTTGTTTCAGTTTTGCATCAAAATGGCATGAAACTAGAGGAAGGCTTTTTTTACAGTTAACATGGTTGAAAAGCCATAACACTTTAAAATAAGGTGGTATTTGGAAGAGAAACACCAATGTGAACTCCTTCCAGTTTATTAAATTTTTATATTACATAGGCACAGCCATAATGCAAAGTGGGTATGAGTCTTAGTGACACTGGTATATTACTTAGTCCCTTCATTATTACATAATTATGTATTATTACATGTACTTCTATGCAAACTGAAATGAATGTGCTGGAACTGTTCTGTCCCACATCTGGGTGTTCAACAGAGTGTTACTTAGGGGTAATTTATTCTGCATAGCAGTAATTAAAGTTTCTGTCTGAAAGGGAGTATTTGCTTTTGTCTTGTAGCCATTTAAGTCTCTTTCAGCAGCACAATCAAGCCAGTTACCCATTAAAATGTTGTCAGATATAATAATTGAAACTGTTCTTTTGAAATGACTGAGGAGAGATTTAGCTTTAATGTGAGTATAGACTCAGACTCGCCTCATCTGTCTCTGTCTGTACAGCATATGACACCTGAAAAAGGAGCTAATTGCAATCTTCCTACCCGTCCATTCAAAATAGCTGGGGGCTTGCTTAATTCTTTAGGGGTTATTTTTACAGCAGGTTGTATGAACCTTTTATTGTGGTCTCTTTTGTGTTGTGCTGCTTCCCCACTGATCTAAACACTTACCTCGTGTCTGTCTGCCAGTGCCATCAAATGCCTGTTGCAAATGAAACAATTCCCCAGGAGCCAGAGAATTTTCAGACCTGTGAAGGAACAGTAGGAGCTGGGTATGGCGTCCAATGGGAATGCAATAGGAAAGGAAAATTACTCCTTTGGAGGGAGCTCTACAGTTCCCGGAATAGAAGGAAAGCGCTATTAGCTGCTACCCAGTCAGGCATCACAGCTTTACAGGGAGCAGGCTCTTTTGGAGAGCTTTTCTGTATGCTCAGCAGGCAACCCCTAAACAAAACAAAAAATCTTTATGGAGACCTCAAGAGGTGTACATGCATACCCAGAACAGATCCATTCCTTCTTTTCTGCCTGCTAAATTTTAAGGACTCCGTCTGCATCTGTGAAGTAGTTTCCCTGGTGTTGCTGAAGTAACTGCAGTCTGAGACACCACAAAATGTAAAAGTTTAAAAAAGTAACTATCTTCAAACAGTATGACAAATAATAGTTGTATTCTATATTGGGATCCTCTCTGCGGGCAAAACAAAGTCCTAAAGCTTTTGATTTTTTTTTTTTCCATCTTTTCTCAAGCTGTAATTTAATCTTGCTTGGGGCACTGACTTAGCTGTGTCCCTTCCCCAGATGTTAGCTATCAATAAAAAGACTTTCTCCAGAGCTACTATGCTACCTCTCAGCCATGGCAATGCATTTGCTATGCCTTCTCAAGCTCTGCTGATTTCTGTTGATGTCTTTCTTTGGCAGTGTTTGATGGCAGGATTGCAGGGAAGGGGCCTGAGGGTTTCTGACAGATCTGTGTGTTGTACCTCTGGGGCAGAGAGGCTGCACTGAGGGCATCGGGGATGGGCACAAATGGGTCGGGAGTGTACCTTCTGCCCCCACACCTTGGTGAAGAAACTGAATTCATGGCAGAACCCAGTAATGGCAAAGCAACAGAGAAACAGTCAACTGAACTGAGAAAGCTGTTCACTGCGCATCTCGTGCTCACGATTGCTCACGGGTTAGGGAAAAGAATAGAACTGTGAAAAAAGTCTCTAGGCTGTTTCCCAGCTATTTAATTCTATCTCCATACACCACAAGTTGTCAAGTGCCTCTCTTTAAATAACAGTAGCGTAATGCACAGCAATAAGTGTACTTACCTTTACAGATATCTGCACATATGACAAAAGTTTGTCTAGCAATCAGAGGGAAAGGCTGTAATGGGGAAATGTTTTTTTTCTTGGACTTAGGTCAAGGGAAGCAAGACCATATTATTAAAGCAGCTTCATACACATTATTCTCAGACCAGAGCATAAATAATAGAGAATACAGAGTTAATGCAGCTGTAGAGCAGGCAAAGAACCACAGATTCAGGCCGGGTGCTACATTCAGCCATCACTCTCTGGTAGGTGTTCATTTTGTCATGTGAACAGGTCAGTGAAGTGACCTCCCTCCTATTGCAGTCCCTCTTCAACACACCCCCTCACCTGGACTTCTTCTGGTGGTGAGACCTTGCTGTCTGTGTGTCACAGAGGTCTGTCAGTAGATTTGAAGAGAAGATAAACACTTCTCACTGCCTTACTCTGTCAACAGGACCTGAGGATTTAATTCCCTGAGAATCAGGTAAACTATATCCTCCCCATATCCTTTTTCTCTTCGTTAATACTGACAAATATTACAGGTTGCTTTAGCTGTCCAAGGCCCAAGAGATCATTGATTCTGCCAAATAAGTAAATACAGCACTTGTTAACGATGACCTAGAGCAGCATGTTTTGAGCTTGCAGGTGGAAAACAACAGGGTTTTGTTTAAAGCAAGCAGTGAATTTGCCTTGCTGTTCCTGCTTCCAGAGTGGCAGGTCAGGGTCTTGTTTTCAGTATCACATCTATAGCCATGTGTTGACTTGTGCATAGAGCGTCATATGTTCAAAACACTAGTAAGATGCTTCCAGTTAAACAGCAACTATAATAAAAGGCTTACAATTAAACAGCAAGTCTGTAGGAAATGGCTGCATAAATATTGGAGTATAATTATGCCATAAGTAGGATAAAAAAGATTCAATTGCGGTACCATCTACATTATTTTATTGATGTATAAACAAAGAACCATAGTATTCAGATGTATGGTCAATATTTACAGACGAAACAATGAAGTGTTTGGGTTTTTCCTGTTTTGATGATACTGAATGCATCTTCAAATATCAGTTCCATAGTCCTTGCTAACATTCAACAAATCTGGAGTTTGGACCAAGTATGTATTGCTGTACAAGAACATACAAATAATAAATCAGGAAAGCAATATGTAATGGACTAGTGAAATAATATTGATAAACCTAAAAGGTTCAGGATCAACATCATTAAAAAGTAATGTGGGAAACTATCGGATGGGTGGAGTAATGTGTCTTTGTTTATTACATTGTCAGAGGGGCATCAATCTGGCAGAGTACAGCTAAAATATTCCGCAAAGTGAAAAAACAATATATGGTCAAAAGAGCATTAGGAGAGGCGGTGGTGGGGGACATAAATAGATCTTCTCATTGACAAAACTGTTCTATACTCGGTAGTTGTTTGTGGTGGATGGATCACAAACTCTCCTCCCTGAAGGATAATGAATCTGTCACAACATGTAAAATTCCTTTTCTAGTACGAACAAAACAGATATCTCTATTTATACCTGAACCGTGTCTTAGAATGAGATAAAATTAAATGGTTTTCTTTTGCTAGGAGTAGATTTCTCAAAACAATTTAGTCTTAATTCAGAACACCCAAAATACTTTCTGTATATTTCCTTTAATTTAATTTATGCCCTATTTTCAAAGGTTATTTTTTGTTTTGTACATTGTAAGATTCATACACAACTCCCATACTAATGTAGGGATTTAGTCCTCTCTTTTGTAGAGTCTGCATGTAAACTTTTGTAAATATTTTTTTCAGTCTGTGGTTTTCTGAAACAGAACCTGCTCTATTAGTGAAGTAGCTCAGTGATGCATTTGAATGCAAGCTATCCACAAAAAACCGTATTAATAGTTATTGTAAGGCACAGGAATATTTAAATTATGTATGACTTTCAACATACTTCAAGCAGAGGATATTTCAGGTTTTCAAATATAAACCTTGATGGATCAGAACACCACGTATCTGGAGGGAAGTTCACAAGTCCCATGTGTAAAAGCACTGTTTATAATGCTATATATAATACAGACCATGTTTGCAGCTAGCAAATTGTTTATGTTTCATTGTACATGGCTATTTTGTGGAGGAGGACACTTGTTCTTTCCTGAGGGCCTTGAAATAGATGTCAATTAAACATAGAAAAGTACAAGTATTTAAAAAAGTGTAAGCTAAGCATAGAAGTGTACAGTAATAGCTTAAACATGTTGTCACATCTAAGCTTTGTACACATTGCAGCCTGATAAAAATGCAGTTTGTGGGGGGGAATAAATATATGTGACCATGTATGTATATATCTATGTATGTATAGTTTATGTAGCTTTACTTTTCTATTAAATAAGATATTTGGTCTTCAGACACTTAGATTGAATTGCTTATGTAATCACTCAAATCACAGCAGGAATTTGAAAAAGGCAGAGATTTAACACTGAAGTCAAGGAGATATTGAACATTTGCAAACATCATGGCATTCAGTCAAGTAGAAACTCCAGATGACTATGAATTGGGTCATCTCTGTGATCTCTTCAAGAAAAGAGGCATCAGATTATTCTTGCAACTTTGTTTTTGATGGCTTTTTAAAGCTTTCTTTGGAGATATGGTTAGCTTAAAATGTCTTTTGGAGGAAAAAAAGATAATTAACATAGAAAAAGATTTACAGAGGCTTATGCTCCAGCTATTGAGACTGATGAAACAAATATCTATCCATTTTATAAATTGGCCCAACAGAATATGAAGTATTGGGTTGAAAATCAGGAGAAGATATAAAAGATAATCAACAGTCACTCAAAGAAATAATGGCAATAGATACATTTTTTCTTTTTTTGGTATGTATTAATTCCCTCGAATGGCCCTTGTGCTGTTTTCAACTCATCACTTTCTTTTCAGAGTTGTGATATATGATATCCACACTTATTTTTAGTTTTCCCCAGGCATTTTCTTGTGCTTAGAGCATTGGCAAAACATCATGATTCTGACCCGTTTGGCTGCACTCTGTAATCTCAGCTCAGACCAGATGGTGAGCCTCAGCTGCTGTGTGAAACAGGTAAAAGAAAAAAAAACACACCCAAAAACCTATGAACACTTAAAATTGTTGGCAGTTTTATCAGAGATACTTTCCAGACAACAGGTGTTGTGGTTTTTTGGGTTTTGTTTGTTTGTTTGGTTGGTTTATTTTAATATTTATGAAACTGCACATCATTTAGAGCTAGAGGAATCTGATTGCTGAATGATCAATGTTACCCTTTTTGTCTTCAATGAATGTTTCTTCTTGTTTCTAATATAGCCAGTGCAGCATTACTCCAACAGGTGCTCTGTACCATTCATACTTTCTTGTTACTTGGAGGGTTACCAGAGAGGTTGCAGGGAGGATTTGGGATTGATTTCATAAATAAATTAGCAGATTAAATTTACATATAATATTGTGGTTTGTTACTATATGGTACATGCAGGACTGGAGCCAATGCAAGGGGCAAGAAAAGTGAAGAGTTTTCTAGGTGGACCAGGGGTGTTGGATGAATGACATTTTTCCCTTTGGTGAAATAAGAGTCTTGACTGTGTTTTTTGAGGGAAGTCAGATTTTTTTTTTTTTCCAGCCTGTGTTAATGACATTAAATTGTTATATTTTTTATTTATTGCTGAAGCGGAGAAGAAATGAAAACCTTAATTGCTGTGATACTAGTTTATTGGATGAAGGAGGTATGACTAATTATAAGGGCATAAGATACATGCAATGGGTGCACAGAGACCTGCAGTTGGATTTTTTCACCCCTCCTAGTTATTACACCATGGGCACTGCCTCTGAACCTTCCATTTTATTCTCCCTTCTGCCTGTTCTTGGTTTTGCTCTCTATGCCCTTCCTTCTGCTCCTTCCCTACAGCTTCAAATCCTGTAATGGAAATAAAAACTGCCCAAATAGACTATCACAGTTAACTTTCCTTCTACATTTTTTTTCTTTTTAAGGTAACATTAAAACTTTGAATTCCACTGCCATTGAAAGTATAGAGCTGGAAAAAGCTTGACTGTAAGCAGACAGCTAGGATATATTTCATATTCTTTTTTTCTTTATGTCATAAAGGGATGTTACCTCAAAATACACCTTGACATATCAAAGTTTTTTGCTGATTCATTTAATGGAGGCCCTTCATGAAAATTTGCATTAGGATCACAGGATGAGGAAAGTGTGAATATGTATGAACATTCTGTAGCAGAAGCTTTGTCCAGAAGCTGAAGCTGAGACAAGTGAAGCAGACAGCTCAGGGTTAACCCTAAGGTTAACAGGAGATGGAAGCTGTTCCAGTTTCATAATGCCCTTTAAAAGGGAGAGTGGAAATCTTCTTAGCAAAACTGTGTTATGAAATAAATCACTGAAGTTTGGAAATAGCATAATTCTGGTTTTCTGTTCAAGCTCTCTGTAAGATTCTTTATTGCCAGACTTCAAAGGTAACTGAAAGGCTAAGAATTCTGGTAATGAAAATAAATTTCCACTGTATTTATGATTGAAGTGGGCTAACTGCACCTGCCTTACAAGACTGAAGTGACTACACAGTCTGACAGCAAATAATGTTGAGGTAGCTGAAAAGTAAATAATCATGGTCTTCTTTCATGAAAAGGCTGCTAACTGGTAACAGATCAATCATGCCTTTGTGGATAAGCGAGTGTATGGTGTTATGTTCTTTGCTGAATGCAAATTCTTGGTAGTATGTTCTTTAGAAGCATACCAAACTCTTTTCACTAAAGACATGAGAATGCTAAAGAGTTGATATTTGGACAGGTTCTAATGGTTTTCATTAGCTCCTTAAGGTTTTCACTTCAATAATTGTCATGTAATTTAGTAAAATGATACTTCAACAAACATGAATAGCAAAGCAACATACCAAATAAAATCACCATTCTGCAGCTGCAGCACCATTACACAAATACCGGGCTCAAAAGATGGTGTCAGACTGGTTCAAGATCATAAAACTAGTTCTGCTGTGACCAATGTGTGCATTGGCAAAAGCCAGGGGCATATCCATCTGGTTGGGCAACTGTGTCCCTAGCCAGCCTTATGCACTGAGAGTCATAGACAGAAGTACCTGCTGTTTGCATAGCTATACTTATTCAGCAACTTCTAAATGAAAATATAACATAACTAGTATAATACAATGCCATATAACAGAAGAACATAACAGCCAATAATCACTATTGCAGTTTTTGCATAAGGTTTTTGTAACAGCACTGTGGACAAAAAAAATTCAGCTACTTCCATTTTATGTGAATATAATGAAACAGAGTGAACAGACCCAGTCTAGAATGAACGAACACACTCTCAGTGAATCTACTTCTGATGCAGAAGAATCTGAAAGTGAATGTAGCCTTTAGGAACTACATAAAATATTTATAGTATCTTGTTCTTTATTTATCAATGCCACCAGCAACAAAACACTGCTTCATTTTACAGAGGTTCCATTTATATAGCACTGCATAAGAGAAGCAAGAAAAAGTAAATGGGCAGAGAAATAATCCTGTCTTTTTTAATAGAATTTAAATTAAAAAGCAGACAAATACAGACCTATAAAAATAATCCTAATATTTGAGCTCTAAATATTTTACATTGCATGTGTATAAGTATTTATATGTCATATATCATGTTCTCAGCTGTTAGACTCAAATTTGTGTATGGTACTTTTCATTTGATCCCTTCTGACTGCTTGTGTCAAATGGGTGACTTCAGTTCAGATAAATTATTTTTGTGTAAATGTTCTATATTAAACGAGAAAATACTTAGAGTTTCTGTCAGATTATGGTGACCATCTGCAATTGCGTATATCCAATCCCTATGGCTGTCAGTAATTTAAAAGCAAGAGATGAAGGAAAAATGCTCCCTGCTTCTTCTTTTACCTTCTGTGACAAACTCAAGAAATTGGGTTCAGAGGTTTGTGCATATGAGCAATTTTATACATAACATCTGCATTTCTCTTTGTTCATTTAAGTGAACAATGCAACATTAAGGAAAATGAGAACATTTTTTGTGCATCACTTAGTGTCTTTGTTATTTCAGGCTATTAAAATCCTTTTCCAACAGCACAGGACTTTGCTCTTTCCCAATAATCCGTTTGCCTGCAGATTTGTGTTGGCAGATTGTAAGTTATTCACAGTCACCTGAAAAAGTGAAGTTTCTGCCACTAGTCTCTTTATCTCCATTATTTTAATACTCGCTTCAACTTCTTTAAAAGTAGAATAAAACTGCCAGTGAAATGCAGTTCAACTGCTGGATAACTGTTGTTGATGGCCTTTCACGTTCTTGCTCAGCAGAGACAGAATTCATTTTTGATTTTGCAGTGCTGACCACATCAGTCATAGGCAGGCAGAGACCCCATGACTATCCATCATCCATCTTTACTCTCCATCATTTACAAGATGGAGCACCAAGAAGAAATAATATTCTGAATGTGACATCACAAAGCTGAAATGTGGGTCTGACCTCAGCCTCTCACATCTGTGTTGTGTTTTGCAAACCAGCCAATCAAGCCAGAGCGGAGGCAAAATCTCAAGCTTATGAAGACTATTTTCATGGCACATTTTCCTGAGAGTTCACCAGTGGGATGAGTGTGGTGGTAGAAGGCGCTAAGGAGCATGTTGGAGTGAAGAACCTTTCTGTTTCACTAGAAGGCACACTAGATCAGCCATCATTACCTTAGCAAACATTAACCTTAAGTGAAGAAGTCTTATAAATATACTCCATGTTTAAACATTACAGCACCTCTGAAGTCAAGGAGAGGAATGTACAGTACAGTACATTAACATGGACTTTTCTGTCTGCTATCTTTCTGAGATGGACACAAACTAACATTTCATATCAAACTGGACTCTGGTAGATTGTGTAAGACTGCAACATTTTTTTAGCTATTTATTTTACTTAAAATGGACAACAGACTGATTTACAAAGGGAAAGGAAAGTAAAATATCTTTATATTGTCATTTATTAGTGTTTAAAAATGCCTAGCATTCTGTTAAATCTTTGTGTATACCTTTGTTTTCGTCTGGCTAAACAAAATTCATTTCATCTTTTAGTGGAAATTATTGATCAGAGTTAGAGATAAAAGTACATTAATGAATAAGGAACTTTCTGGGGACTCCTCCCGTGATGAAGAATTGAAGGATTATGCAGCTGACTAGTGTTTTGTAGGATGGCTTGTTTAAAATAGAGCAAAAATCCTGACAAAGCTAAAACTTTAGTCAGTTCCCTGAGCTGCCTTTATACAGTCAGTGTCTTTTAAATACTGTTATATAAGTCAGCTCTCATTTTAATAGTTGCGGCTTTTTGAAACAAGCTTTTCTGACAGTGCAAGAAACATTAAAAAAAAATATCAGATCTTAGGGACTTTCTGCTAGCAGGATATGTGTGTTCTGTTGTTATGACCCACTGTCCTTCACCAATGTTGCAAGTCCCAGAGAGGAAACCTAAGCTATTCATATTCTGCAGTGAATAACAATGATTTTAATCCTTTGTAAATTATATGTTTGTCCAGCCTTTCCTAGGGTAGGAAAATAGCTGAAGAGAGAGGGACTTTTTCACCATTTGTGAAAGAGAGAAAGAAAATAAAATCTCAAAAGAAAATGAAAAGAAGGTGAAGGCTTATATTATCCTCAGTTTTTTTGGCCTGGAAATAGCTTGTGGTCTTCCCCTCCTATCATCATAAGGCAAGATAAGAGGAAGAGGTCCCTCGTCTCTTTTGAGAAGACTGGTGATAATTTAAACTTAGCAGCTCTCTAGGTAACACTGTCAATTCTGCTTCAACAATTAGTGATGAAGGAAAGTGTCCTGAAGCAAGTGATATTAATATTTTAGTAGGTGGCATCATCTCTGCTCAGTCAGTATTGCTAGAGGGAATTTTGATGATGGTGTTTCAAAATATAAAGCTGACATCCTAGTCCCTTGTAGCTGTTGAGGTACAATCCAGTGATATTTTTACAAAGACATATAATAGGCAAAACTTGTGATTTGCTTCATTTTTACTTCATGTAAAATGAGCTAAATACATGCTCCTAAAGCCCTTTACTCTTTCAAATACATTTAATTATGATCTATGCACTGATAGTGTATAACTACACTTAATTAACATTAATGTTGGATTTATAACCTTAAGCTAATGGAGAACAATTCATATGAATCAGGAATTGTATTGAGATTTAAGTAAACAAATGTCTAGACTGCAAAGAATATGCTTTGGGAAGAGAAACAGTCTGCACAAGTGGATGTTACTTGGCCTCTTGTAAGGCTTCTTCCTCAAAATATTTAAGCATATCTCTCCTTCTGTAACTGCTGCACTCTGAACTTCTTTATCTGATGAGCAGTTCTACTCCCGAGCACTTTGTCAGTCTGGGTTGGGATAATGGGCATTACCTTTATGTTTTTCTCTCGTGAAAATTGATTTATATGTTCACTGTGTGTTGGGGGGAAAAAGTCACAACTCAGATTGTCATTCTGCAAATGCAGCCTGAGTTTTTAAAAATCCCATCTATTCCTGTGTACAAAGCAGCAAGTGACTATATTGTAACCATGGAGACCTGCAGCAGATTGAGGAGTTGATTTTAACTCTCATGCTTCAGACCAGAAAATGTTAGATATTCTGCAACACGGAGGTGACAAGGTCAGCCTCAGGGGAAGGCTGTTGGAGATGCAGCACACTGGAGGCCCTCCAGAATCACTAGGTCTAGGGCTGTTCTCAGAGAGTAATTTTCACTGGGCCCACTTCACTGCATTTCAGGCGAAAACAAGGAACACCCATAGAATTGCAAGGGTCAAGGTTCTCTTATGTTGTAATGTGATTTTCAAAAGTACTTTTCCTGTGATCTGGAAATCCATAATATTTTAGCATCCCTTAAGAGACCTAACCCCTCCCAGTTTTACTAGTGAATAGAAAGCTTGTAGTAACACCATAGAATTACATCTCAAAGTTATATTGCTATCAAAACTTTCCTTACTAATAGCATATGTCATGGTCAGGATTCATCATGTGGTCAGTAAACTACTGAATTCAGTGCTGTTGCATTATGGATACATTGAATCCTATGTAAATATTTTTTTTCACTATGGCTCTACATCTTTTTCTTGTTACTCCACAATATTCTCCTATCTTAGCAATTTTTATTAGAGAAACTTGACTTGCATCAGATCATAAACAAATAGCAGCCTTAAGTAACGGCTCCATTAGGATCTCTAAACTGTGTTAGATTGCAATGGAAACAGCTTCTGGATGTTCCTTACTGAGTATGATCAGAGATAGGGATCAAACAGCCTTAAACATTGATTTAGCATGAGAAGCTACGCAATATTAAGGCTGTTTAAACAGCAGGAAATCAGAGGAGCAAATCAGAGATTGAAAAAAGAATAATGACTAACTGGGGAGAATAGAATAAAAGTATTTTGGTAAGGATAATAAAGGGGATGGAACATAACAGGATCTCTTCTTTGCCAAAGCTGACCTATGGTATATATCAATTTTATTTTTCTATTCAGACTGCAGAGCTTTCAGCATTTGGCTTGACTTGCTCAGTATCATCAGTCCTGATATTCCAGTAAGTGATATATGGCTCTGTGCCTCAGAATTAAGGAGATATATTGACACTTATGGATAATATTTCTTCTGGATATAAGATAACTGTATTATTGAACTGGGCAAATGATTCTTTAGAGTGTCATTTACTAATGGAGTACAGAACAACTGAAGTCAGGAAGAGAAGATTAGACTTGAAGAGTAAGGTCTTCTCTATGGAGCCACATGTCAGTTTTCAATCCCTGAATTCTAAGAAGAGTACTCATAGAGTGTGTGATATCTTTTTGGCCTTTCTCTTTCACATTTTACATTCTCAAGCACTGCCCAAACATTTACTTGCTGTTTACTCCTGTCTATGCACAGGAAATTCTACTGTTTGTTTTGTGTGGATGGTCAAAAGCATTTGTAGGGTGAATTCCGCTCTCCCTGATTCTGCTCGTTGTGCGTGGAGGGAAGAGAGTGTTACTGTTCTTTGTTTAACGGTAAGGGGTGATTTTGAGCATTAAATGCTTTCTTTAGTAATGGGGTGTGAGCATTTGCGAGTACAACTTGTAGTCGGAATCTGAACGCAGGCTGTTTTGCCCTTCTCTGAAATAACAGCTTCTCCCTGCTTATGGCCAGCCCACCTCTTAAAATGCATGTCTGGGGTGTTGGTAACAGTTGCCCTCTCTGAGGATGAGGGGCTCTCAGTAGCTGTTAATGCACTGTGATACATAAGGACTAGAGAAGTCATCCCAGCCATGGTTCCTATACGTACTAGATCCCTTTCTGAAAAGCCGCTTTCTTTCTAATAATCTTCTGGCATGGGTTGTTGCATGAAGTTATTACATCCCAGATACAGAACTTCATATTTGCCCTTGTTGAACTTCAGTAGAAGTGTCAAAGGAAGAATGGAGATTCAGAGGAAGATGAGAAAAAGTATAAAAAAACCAAAGCATAATAAAACTACAGATGAAAAGGAAATGAAAAAACAAAAATGCATTTGTAGCTGCCAAACTTTTATGTTGCATTTTAATCCTAGGAAAATATCAGATCTAGGCAACAGGGAGAAAAATGAGTTTCCATGTTATATTTCAAATCCCAAATTTTTTTCTTGCAATGGTTGAATAAAACAATGTAGAAAGGTTTGTGGTGCCATGGGAGTCTGAAGCTAGTACAAGTTCTCTGATGGAATCTGTCAAATGTAAAAGCATATTCGTTTAGGTCACGAACTTTTCTGCTTCTAGCTCAGTGCAGCTGTGGCATTTTTCCATCTGTGTTCCTTGTTAAAGATCTGTACGACTCATCCTTGAATTTGAGGTAGACAGTTTTCCTATGGCAATGAAATCCAGCTGGTACACAAAAAACGCGTGTGTCACTGTCTAGGAAGGATAGATCTTAAAAGAGTTCAGCCCTTTCTTAAAATTGGAATCTTATCATTCGTTGTTCAGTCAGATTTTGTTGCTTTGCAGTGTTTTTTTTATATAACATTTTAAAGTGTAAGTAACAGGCCAAATATTAAAAAATCCCCTATATTATTAGTAAAACTCTTCCTAGGGATTTTCAAAGAAGCATTAGAAAAAGGAATCTAAATCTTACTGAATCTCATTTTTCTTCTCTGATAATATCAAACTTTTCTAACCACAAATAGTTGTACTCATAAACACAAAAAACGTTCCATCTTACAAATCAAACAAAATTCAAAGTTGCAGAATACTTTTAACATTATTATTCAGCAATTAAAAAGAAAAATCAATTATGCACCAGTTTAGTTGACTAATTGCACTTCACATACTCCCACATACCCTTTCCATTAGGAAATACTTTTATTTTAGTTAAGTTTTTTAAAGTTTTGTGTTTATTCATACCTCCCTAAATGTCTGTGGGTTATTAAGCTCTTTTATGTTGGTTTTCTCAGGCTTGCTCTTTGATTTCTTTGCAAATGAAGAGACATAGACTTGAAACATTCAACTGTTGTGAAACAGAAAACTTCAATAGTGTTAAAATACAGAAGTACTCATAAAGAATAACAAAACAGGAAAAGTTTTGCTATTTCTTAAACAACTTCAGCCTTACAGCCTCATAGCACTTGAAATGCATTTATGAATTAAGACTTATGAAAGTATAGCATACTAAGGAAATATATACCCAGATGCTATATATAGCTAAGCATCTAAGGAAATTGGAAGTTTTCTTTGATTTGGAAGATTTCTTTTTTTTTTTTTTTTTATTAAAAAGATAAATTGAAATGAGGCACTGGTGGAAGGCTTTTTGAAAATATTTAAAGTCAAGAATGACATATAGTCATTCTTTAGCCATGGAGTCTTCTTTAACTGACATACGCTAAAGAAATAGACTGTTTTTGGATAAGTTGAAAATACTATCTACAGAGTTCCCATCTTGATAATCAATAAAGCCCACATATGAAACTGGTTCGGTGATACAATAAATGTCCCAAAATGGGTTGGGTTTTCTGTTGTTGTTGTTTTTGCAAAGATGAGGCATCACAAAACCAGTCTCATTCATCCCTTGGCTGATGCATGCTAGGTGTGTGTTTGCAAAGTATAATATAGGTTTCCTCTAAGAACCAGGCCTGAAATGGCTAAAATCCATAGGAGACCATGAATGTGTAGGCCTAACACACTGAATTGTCTGTCTGTGCAATTCCAGATCTAATCCATGGTATAATGATTACCTGTGTTATCCGCCAGTGAACCCAGAACCACCTGTCTGTCTTCTGATACCTTTACATCTTGCTGTGATATTTTTGAAGCTGGCTGTAGTGCATTTATTGACTTTTTCTGGGGAGGAGTTTCAAGGTAAAATCATCACCACTGAGTCTGGGATTATTACTGATAGTCTGAAAAATTAGTACAACCATATTTAGAATGTGCCATGAACCTTTCAAACGGATCTTATTATCAGCTTGTCTTATTGGCAACTAATTGATAACTAATTGATTTTTAAAAAAGTTTAATTTGCCCACAAGTGTTACAATATTGGCATTAAAATGCAAACATGTATCACTAGCCATCACACAATGGTTTAATAAACACCACAGACATTTCTGAATATAACTGCAGAGGAAGCCTGCCCTGCTCCATACGATGCTACTCAGTGAGGTTTTCAACAGCAATATGACCTTATGTAAAAATAGCCTGTATTCAGATCAGAAGCAGAAGATTTAAAAGCATTAACTAAATTGATTCACAGGGGAGCTGACAGAGTATGTAACAGGACACTGACTGGTACGTGAATTCTGGAAGACTTAATCACAATGGAGACTAAAATGTGTACTAACACTGCATTTAAACAGTTGGAGAAATTATTTCTATGGCACAGTAGGAAAAACTTGCATCTATATTAGAATACCACAGAAGGTATACTCAATAGTTTTGGTGCTAAAATAACAACACAAAAAGAAAAAAGCCTGGTCTGGCCATCGATGCTTTACAAAGGTAAAGCTAGTGTAGAAATTATTTGCATCTCTGAAAGAACCACAAGGCAGGGAGCACCACACTTCTGCACCCAGTATGGCTGTTTATCCAAATATGTCATGTAGGTGTTTGGACAGAATGAAACCAAAATCACTGCTGAGAAAAGGCTAGGGCAAATATCTTTACTCAAAACAAGATAATACTACATTTACCACAAACACAGCATTTCTTAACAAAGAGTCCTACTGGTAGCAACTACAATAGTTACAAACACCCTGGAGAAAACAATTGCAAGCTGATCTAACTGAACATATGGGAAAACATACAGAGGACACTTGATCAAAACATATAGTTGTATTTGAACATTCAGCGGAAAGTCTACGAATCAATATTTTGTATTTAGCATAGTATAAAAATCAGTGCTCCAGGGAACAAATTCACTATCAACTTCATTTTCTACGATATTTCTGCCAGTTAGTGCAAAAAGGCATGCATATTCACTTGAAGTGGGTTTAACAAAAAACAATTAAAAAAATGAATTTAATATTAGAATTAACACTCAAACACTTGGGACTGTCTCTAATAATAAACCTAGTAGACTTAGACTTATCTACTGGCTGTCCTGGCACTTAAGTGAGTTCCTCTAATCTATGATATGAATTTCTGCAGCTCAGTAAATCAACTCCAATCCTTCTGAACTGTAACAATTTCTAAGGAAATGCTGAGAATTGTACAGATGAGCCTAAATCCATACAGTAATCACTTGTTCGGTGATCTAAATGTTTGGAGAACATTTAGATGATGAGACAGTTGTGAAAGGAGATGATATACCAGATGATGATATACCAGATGATGATATACCAGATGATGGTATACCAGAATAACCTAGGTAGCTTCACATGCTGTTTCTACATAAAAGAGAGATTTCTCTACATAGCCAAAAGCTGTGGAACAATTTTCCCAAAGATCTTTTGTTTTGTCTTTCAGATAACAAAAAACAGTCTAAATTAAGTAAAATACGTAGTTTGCTGTGATAGATAGAACTGAAAATGGGGCTCAACTTAAGACATGAATATTTACAAAATATACATGTGAGTTTAGGTGTATATTAGAGTGATTTCTTTCAAGTGTACACCTGCAGCAGATGGTATGTGTTGTTATTATTTTATTACAAGTGCGTTAAGTCCCAGATGCCAGACTACGAGCTATGACCGTGAATGTTGAGACCCACGTGTCACACGCCACGTGTCAGCGTCACCAAGGGCACAGACGCGCTTCCCATGGTATAGTCTTATGGCAAGAAGGATGACTGAGCTTAACCCTTTGCCCTCTTTCATTTAAAAAATGTCCTTGCTCATCAGAAAACATGATATACTTTCCAGAACAGCTGTTATTAACAGAATCACTGGTGTGCTTAGAATTTTTCATGCACAAGCTGCACGCAGGAACAATACAAAATAACTTAAATTTCATTCTTTTTGCTTTTTTTTTTGGCTATTTGCTTTTAAGCTTGATGTATAATATATATTGAGGGTATGAACTATGAATTGAAATATACTTTGCACATTCAGTAAATCCTCAAATTGTACATGTAGCCAGGGAAGGGACTCTGGGCAATACTGCAATTCTGTAGCAGGATACTTTTTTCTTGCTGCTCAACAGCTTGTACAGAAATTTGCAAAGAAATGTGTGATAATTGCAGGTCTTCTGCTGAATGGAGGCAGGTTACTACTGAATGCAGAGCTCTCCTCAAGATGGCACCTGCTTTGTGTCAATTGCCTTGTTACCTCCAGTGTCCCTCTCTTCCAACCTCAAGGAGATATGGGTTATATGTGATTCTGCTGAATAACTCATCACACTTTTTCTGACTCGGGGATCTTCATTAACACAGATATATAGAAAAACTTTTTTTTTTCTTCCTTTTTCCCCTCAATTACATTTTGATTGCATAAGGGGGATGGGCCAGATGAAGAAGGTGTAATCAAGACCTGCAAGATGCAGCACAGCAGCTACAGCCCAGGAGGAGATGCAGATAAAGCAGGTTTTTTTTCCACTTTAAGGCATCTGAATTCCTGATACTTATGAGACAAAAGCAACCCAGGAAGGCACAGTAAGGCTACTTTATGATATGGTAATACAAACATCATTCTCAAAGGTGATGAAAACCAGTATGTTTGTACTCAGATCAAGAGATCATTTACATTTCCATAAACTTTATTGTTTTAGTAAGTGACCCTTTCAACAAGAACCTTGTTGAAAACATTTTAATATAATGAGTCTAAAAATAATCTTCTTGCATTGTTATATAATCTCCCTCCACTTCTATGCTCACTTTTCAAAATATCAAATAACTTGTTTTTCACTTGCTTTACATGAAGGCTGAATAATATTAGTCATAAAGATTAGTCAGGACTTATTTAATGTTGTTTTATTGCAGGGATGTTGTAATTCTCTTTTACCGCATTTAGAACAGTGTCTTCACAGAACATAGGTTTGAAATGTTCACTTTGATCATGATTAAAACAATGAATGTGGTAAATCCATTAAACTACCTGTAGGTGCTCAGAGTTTGCCACCTTTATGAAGAGGTGGGTCGAAGGAACTAGGAAAATACTATACAAGTACATATATTGCCAAATCCTCTTAGAACTATAATAATAATAATATTAAGCCATGTATTACACAACTGCAAAAAATAGTATGTATGTGCGGAAATTATTTAGTTTATCCTCACATCACTAATTAATAGAACATTATTAACCTCCTTAGCATAAATTACTTGCTACATAAGGTGTAAGTCTTGATATTTAACAGTTTAACGGATATTTTTTCTTTAACGGAAAAAATTAGACCTGATCTCTTCTTACATTTTACCAAGACTGCGTCCCCTATACTTACTTTAAACTCATTAGAGAATATTTAGAGAACAAGAGAATCAAAATGAGATTGACTTGCAAAGCTGATATTCTAATTTTAATTTATATGTAATCGAGGTTTAGTTTTATCCTTGTAAGAACCGGAGTTCTTAAGTGGAATGGGCCAGACTCTTCAAACGTTTTAACCTAAAATGTATTTTCTTTTTAAATGTTTTAAAACCTTAGAGAGTTTTGTGTTCAGAGTGGTTTTTGGTGGTGGAGAAATGAAAGCTTACATTTCTGTAAGGCTTTTATTAGAAGATTCATATAAAAACTCATAGGAATATTTGTTTACCAAAACATATGTTACTTGGATACATTAAAATGCCTGTTTCAGTCTGATGAAAGTTTTGTTACCCTAATGCATTTGTTTTTTTCTTTGCATATGCTTTGCATATTGTTTGAAAAGAAAAGAACTCTGTGAGAGGGACAGAATTTTATTAGTCTGTCAACGTGCTGCAGGAAGAAACACTCTAGCCTGCTCAGGAAAATTTTATTTTTCTGAATTTTTTCAGAAGTGAGCTTGATGGAATTAATTTCTTCAGCAGGGAGAAAATTACACCAGCCTGGGGGCTTTCCTTCCTTCGTTTCATATTGTAGTAGAAGGAATATTTATTTGGCAATGCACATGGATAATAATGACCACCTTGATTCAAGAGGCAATGATTACAACCAACTCCCTGTGGAACTGTTTGACTTATTATCTTTCTCTGCACTGAAAGAAGGAAATAAATATTCTTTTCCATGCCCCTCCTTAATTTCAGAGAATGAAGAACTCTAATTAAGGTGTTCTGAATCACCTCAATTTTTTTTCATATATTGATTACTGAGAGGACTAGCTTTCTGGTGTCTGAGATTTATGTGTCTTCTAGCCTTGAGATACTCTCAATACCAAGCAGATTCTCCTGGGATGGAGGTGAGTTTCACTTGGAAATGTGATTTATTTTTGTGTAACAATAGCTAATTGACTATATGTGCATTATTGTCTGTATAAAAAAAATCCTTAATGTTCCTTGTGTATAAGTCCAGTAAGTCACTACGCAAGAATGGAAATGTGGAACAAAACCATGGGATACAAAACTTGAGAAAGATCTTAAAAAACATTGAGAATTTAGCTAAAAGGACCTAACTCTGCATAAGAGTGAAAGCTGCTTTTGCACATCTCCAAAAATGTGGTGCAGTAGTACCTTAGCAGTGCAATGAAATCTGAAGTTCCGTAGCAACACTACAAACAAACAACAATCAACAAAAATGCCCAGACATCAATACACTCAGGAAACATCACAACATCAATTATAGTCAGTTATCAAAGAGATGCTGTTTGTCACCAGAGAAATTAAGGTACCCAATGTTGTTGTTAAGCTTAACTATGGAATTAGTTGGAATATGAAATGTACTGCAATTAACTGGACTGTGCTACGTGCATTTGGTTCCTCCTGTATGTACATGAAACCCTTGAAAATAATGGGAAAATTTTCTAAAGACCCATGCTCCAGCTATTTGCTAACAAATAGAGCAAGGTAATCCCCACAGGATTGTGGGGGGTGGTTCAGGATGCCAGATGGTTCAGGATGCCACAGTCTGTCTCCTTTGTCACCCTTTGGAACTGAGAGACTGCAAGCATCATGGTCTGAACATAATTGCTGTTCCTAAGGTGCTGTTCAAACACCCCAAAGTGCATCAGGGGAATCTCCAGTCTTTGATTAGCCACCTTCCTGTAAAATGCATGGGCAGAGTTACTCACATGACAAAGGGCTTATCAAACCCTGTGTTGATGATTCCCAAACTAGGGTTTGTTGCTAGCAGTTTTGGAAAGAATAATAATAATAATTTAAAAAATCTAAAATGTCCAAGGAGAGTGGCCCACTGATAGGCATAAGAACCTCTTTTAAACTCGTGGTCTCATGGAAAGAAATTTCTCATAGAGTTAGATGTTTCATTTCTGTATATGAATAAAACAAACAAAAAAAGAAAGCTTCTCTTTTCATAGAATATGCATTAACTTAGTAATTAGAGCATTGGCCTGAATTCAAATCCCCATTCTGCTAAATTCACTTCAGGAATTGCAATCTATATCCTCCAGGAATACCCCCATCATTAAACGATTGAGTGTTTTAGTTTGAGTACCTGTTTTCTTGCCTGTTGGATCTCTTCCACTTTATATAAATAATTAATCAAGCATTGAAAGAGTGATGTGGACCTACAGCTCTTATATCCCGGCTGAATCTCTAACCACTGGCCTGTCAGCTGCAGCCAACTCATGTCTATTTATATTAAGTATTCTACATAGGGACAAAAATATGCTTACGAATCATTTTTCACCTGAGTGAAACAGGGCAGTGGAGAAAGACCTGTTTTAAGAATTTGATCACCCAGGGTATCTAGTACTTCAAATAGGATCAAAACTCTTTGCAGGATATGTGGCAGCCCAAGAACTTTGCAGTAAGTAGTTGAATCTTGAGTTACTTGAGGAACTAGAACACCAGCAATGTTAGACAGCAACAAAGCATCATTGACTGAGGAGTGTAGTGACCTCTCAATCTAAGGAAGAAAGCTTGTTTTCACTAGATAAATGAGGCCGGACAGGTAAAGTTAATGATCTCATTCAGACAGTTTTTTAAAAGGAGTAACTGCCTGGTCAGAAAGCAAGGATTTTTGGCAAGGGAAGCTGCTGGGTAGAAAATTTGGATTATATTACAAATTTAATTTATATCATTAATTGATTGAAAAGCAACCTCAGAAGTTGGAATATGGTTGAGAATTTTAAACTCCTGTATTGATAACTAGAGTCATTACAGCAGATGAATACATTCAAGATTCTAGAGTTGGCTCAAGCCTCTATGTCATTTAGATTGCAAATTCAAATTTGTAAATTTGTTTTTCCTTTATTTGTTTTAAACATCCTGAGTTCTTCTACAAAGCTCTGCCTTTCCTCTTATGATATGCTATGTATTTTACAGCGTTGTCAAGCATCAGTCTGAAAACCATTGAGTAAACCAAAACACAAAAATTTTAGTTGCTGATTTTAGCTGTCATTGATTTACTGGTACTGTCTTCAACATACAGATTTTAGAAATTTCTTATTTCCCTTTTACTTTTGTGACACTTCCAAGGTAATTGGGAATTCTTGTAGTCACATTATTTTGAAGGACTGCATTGCAACGAAATGCTGGTAAAGAAAGGAATCAATACAGTTCTTAAAATCTCATCTTGTCAGGCACCTTAGGTATAAATAAATGCTGTGAAAACACCTTTTCTTTTTTCTTGGGTGCAAGATCGCAGAGGTTAAACGTGCTTCAATTTAAATTACTATCCTATTTTCTTTCCTTTTTTATTTCAAAGTGCATCTATGTATCCCTATTTCAAACAGAAGTCTAAAGATAATATTTGACTGAGGTAATCTCCAAAAACCAGCTTGTTAGACTCTTAGCATTGTATGGATATCTCCATCAGAGCACTCCATAAAAAAGTAGTAAATGCAGTTGAAATTTACATTTGTGGTGATGCTTTACAAGACCATTATTTTCAGTGTAACTCTACTCGGAAGAGACGAAGCACTAGTCATTAGTGAAGATCTCTGAAATAAGTCCTTTTTCATCTGCCTAGCTTAGCTTGCACTGATGTTCTCTTCAGTCTTCTGTCTAGTTTAATCTACTTTTTTTATAAGATGGAAATTTGCTGAAACAGAGGGATTTTAACAGGAATACCAAATGTCTGCCTCTTATAAAAACTAAATCTTAAAATTACAAGCAATACCTGAGCAGTCTAATGTCTTTAAAAGCCAAAACAAACAAAGCATGAAGAGGCCACAGAAGAAGATATCTTCAGCAGAAAGGAGTAGCAAGCCATAAAGGAAAAATATCAAATCTACAAGTTATGGAGGAAAATTATTAAAAATATCAGTAGAGAGCAGCCCTAAACAGAAATCAGATAGACACCGACATTACTATATGAAGAAATATTTAGCATGGTTAAAACTCTTCAACCTCTTTATGCTACCATTTTTGAAGGGCATAAGCAGAGAAAAAGTGTCACAGAAGCTGAGGTTCACTAAAAAGTTTCACTTGGCAGTTGTTTCTAACTGCAACTCCTGAATAGTTGCCTAGGGAAGCAGCAAAATCCACATTTCAGATTGTATTATAACAAAGAAGATGGTATTACCTTCTTCTGCAAGGACTAGCTGTGGGTGATTCTTATCTCAGACCAGTATAGGTCAAAATTTTCTTAGCTAGAATATGTATGATGTCACTGCTGCAGGGGTTAATCTGGCCTCTTTGTTTACTTAGCATATTAGAATAGCGGTGGTTTGGTTTTTTCCCTTTATCCATAAATATGATAGTTTGTCTTATTTTACATTAACTATAGTGAAGTATATTCAAGTTGAAGTACAAGTCAGCGTATATTCATTATTCTGAATATCTCACCAAGCACATAATTTGTATTTGCTTGAAGTGTACAGTGATTTTTCCACTGCTCTGTTTTGCTGGAAAATCATCAAATTGTTTTATTTTTTTAAAAAATCCTTGCTTTATGTAGAGTTAATATCGAACTGTTTCCTTCTTTAACAAGATTTAAAGAAGGTACAAATTTAAATATCTATAATTACAGAACTTAGGACGATTAAGCAAATAAACTAAATGTACTGTTGATGCATATTTACTCTCTGTGGGGATATTGACTTTATCATTTAATGGTTTAGTCCTGCAGTTATTAAAACATTAACTGTTTTCCCAATAGCCATTATAACAACTGCTTTTGCATTTGAGTGCTAAATAAATCTGATGTGGTTCAGCCTGAACTGACAGCTTTATACCAAAACTCTGTTTTAGCTCATTCCTACCCTGTCTGCCACTTCTTTTTGCCATTGTTACTGCTCCTTGATCTTATTCTTCTTTCCTCTGCCATTTCACAGAAACAGGCCACAGAAGTCATGAGAAATGGGAGCTGGAAGAGATCTTGAGAGGTCACATTATATATCTTCTTTTTTCTGTTCTTCTCATGTGATTCTGCAGAAAGGACAAAGGTATGGAGAACTTAAATTGCATGCTTGGTTCCCTATGACATTCTGTGATGAAGAAAGCTCTGCTTTCCTCCTTTTTGCTCTGAGACTTTCACTGTGAGTACATGCCCTAAGACAAAAATCTTCTGTTTCTTTCAAGTCAGAAAAACACACAGACAAATAAATACAACTGTCAATCTTCATCCTGAGGCAGATCTGTCAGGCTGAACTAATTTCTAATAATTTCTAATAATCAATTTACACCTGTTGAGATATATTATGTACATTAATGTTGATTTGCAAGAGTGGTTTTCATTATTTATCAATTACCTGTAGACATGAAAAGACATAATTTTTCCCCTCTGGAATCTACAAGCACCTGATTTCAAGCCAAGCCAGATCTTCTCATCCTTCTCCAGCCATCTGGATTGCTCAGCACTCATTTTTGTCGGTTGAATCATAGAATGGTTAGAGTTGGAAGGGACTTTAAAGATCATCTAGTTCTAACCCGCCCCCGCCATGGGCAGAGATACCTCACACCAGACCCGGTTGCTCAAAGAGCCATCCAGCCTGGCCTTGAAAACCTGCAGGAATGGGGAACCCACAACTTCTCTGGGCAATTTGGTCCAGTGTCTCACCAATGTAGCACCACTAATCTAAATCTAGACTCTTTCAGTTTAAAACTTTCACCCCTAGTCTTACCAGTACACTCTGATAAAGAGTCCCTTCCCATCTTCCCGTTCTTTTTATTATTTATGGATTTATATGGCACAATGTAAAATGATTACCTGGAACAACCTGAGTTGTTGTTTCAAATTAGTGGCAAACTTTAATTTTACTATCAAATGTGGAGATACTATCAATACATTTAGGCAAAGAGTCAGGAGATGCTGAGAGGTTGTGAGTAGGTATAGGAATGTTTGGGTCTCTCCTCCTTTCCATATTCCTAATCCTTGTACTGAACTGGTATCTCTGAGGGCCAGGACTAAACTCCTGGATAAGAAATGATAAGGCAAGACAAGGACTGAATCCCTTCATTCCTCATTATATAGATGACTAGGATGATAAACAAGTGCAAAAGACAGTCCAGTAAGGCACAAAATAAGCATTGTGAACACCATGATGCAATGGTAACAACAGTACCAAGAATTTTGGTAGCAGTTGATACATCATTTATTGAAAAGCATGGTGCTATTGTGGTACGGATATATTATGCCTCATTACATCAAATCACCACGCAATGAGGAAATAAACCAGAAAATTAAAACTCACATGTCTTCTAGATTATAAGATTAAAATTCAAATTTGACAACAATACAACAGATTTGAGGAATGAAGATTGGTTCTTTGGAAGTCCTGCAGGCCCATTATACTGTTCCATCAGTATGAAGGGAGGTTACAAGATAGTTTATTCTTTGGTGGATTTTTGGTCAACAGTTAATTTGTTAAAATGCTTCATAGTAACCATAGTCTAAACAACATTTTTTTCCATGCACTAAGTCCTGAAACCTTTTTTCCTACTGTGTAGTAATCCCCCTGATGCCATTGATGTGACATAACAGAACTATATGAAAGCCAAGAAAAAAACCAAAAAAGGCAAAAAAAAAAAAAAAGAAGCAAAGTAATTCTGCATGATCAATGCAAAAGAGTGGAAAATTACATCAGACTTTTAATGAGCCCTGACCTAGCCACAATAATCAAGTACTGGAGGTGGTCATGACATCTATCCGTTATGGCCCTCTCTCTATGAAGGAATATTTTCAAATCAGTCAAATATGATTATGTTTTATGAGTATATAAGTGCAGTAAAATGTCATATTTCAAAGCCACTAACCTTCTCATTAACACTGTTATTCTGACTAATATCAAATGTGACTGCTGTGATTTGACCATTTCTGGTCAATAATTTTAACACTTTTCCAAATTTACATCTGAATATAACCACATTCCCCATCATTAATGTGCTTGCTGTGATTAATTTTCCAAGACTTTTCAAATATGAAGTAACCATCATTTGCTAGAGTAGGTTTGCATTTCTTAAACTTATTTGAAGATTTAAACATACTAGTATCTGTTCAAATAAAATATTAGAGTGTTAATTTATATTTAAGGAACCATGCATTTGTGTTCATCTGACACTAATATAATAGCACTGAGCTAAACCTGAGAAATTTTTTTGGGGGGGATATGTATGGTAGCCTTTTGTATGTTATAGAACCATACAGCATACTGTGAGTGTAATCTAAAAATCCTACTGAAGTCAGCTAAAAAGCTGTAAGAATAACATCTGTGTTGTTTGTGATGAGATTGGAAACTCTGCAGCATCAGTAGTCCCAAGGAAGGTGTTTAACTTGGAACTGGCCACTGCTGGGCTGCAGATGCTGAAGAGCATCACATAAAATGTAGACTAGAGAAGGAAAGTCTGGTGGCCAGTGCAGTGTGCAGAAGGAAGGCTGAAGAAAGATGATGACTTCAGGCCAAGACACATAGGATCAAACAATGCAGCAGGGTAAATGGCACAAGTTGGACACCTGTTGGGAGGAAAAGGTATGAACAAAAGCAAAGGATTTGGGGAGAACTGAGGTGCAGGGTCCCAGAGCAAAGCTACACTGTTTCTAGAATGTACTGGCTCTTAAAATGTTCTGTGGCCTCTCTGTGAGGGCTATGGTACTGACAGATATGTACTTCTGCTGTCCTGTAGATGTCTGGAAGCTACATGAACTTTCTTTATTCATTCATGGCCACAGGGACTTCACATAGCTACTTAATACCTCTCACCTGCACAGACAAATGTCACTGAATAATATTTATGCTTTATAACACCATGTCCCCTGAGCACAGGAGAGACATGCACCTGTTGGAGCAGGTCCAGATGAGGCTCACAAAAATAATCAAAGCGCTGGAACACCTCTCCTGTGAGGACAGGCTGAGAGACTTGGGGTTGTTCAGCCTCGAGAAGGCTATAGGGAGACCTTATAGTGTCCTTTCTGTACTTAAAGGGGGTTACAGGAAAGATGGGGAGGGACTCTTTATCAGAGAGTGTAGTGGTAGGATGAAGGGTAGCAGTTTTAAGCTAAAGGAGGGGAGATTTAGATTAGATATTTGTCTTTTACAATGAGGGTGGCAAAACACTGACAGAGTTTGCCCAGAGAGGTGGTAGATGCCCCATCCCTTGAAACATTCAAGGTCAGGCTGAATGCAGCTCTGAGTGACCCGGTCTAGTTGAAGATATCTCTACTCATTGTAGGAGGGTTAAGACTAGATGACCTTTAAAGGTCCCTTCCAGACCAAAATATTCTATGATTCTATAATTCTATGAATTATCTTTTCGTTTAGGGTGGCACACCATAAACCTTAATATTGTTGCATAATGATAATATGTCACAAAATGAAAGATATAACTCTTCTGCACAGGTGGTGGTGGTGGTGAGATGATTCTTTCTGGATCTCTGTGAGAAAGGCCAAGCAACAAGTGACTTAATAAAATAGCTGCTTTATTAAAACAGAATAAAAAGAGGACTAGAGTTAGGAAGTAAATCTTCTACCTCTTGAGGTGCTGAAAGCCCTGCTTTCATGCAGAGGCAGCCAGGTCCTGGATGGATTTTTCCGATGGCACACTGCATGAATACCAACCACAGAGGGGTTCCTCCACCCTCCCATGCTGTGGTGTCTTTTATCTTGTGTGAAAAGAAAAAAAAAGTATCTTCTCCTCACAGACTGGATGTTATCTGTGTCATAACACCCACTAACATGCAGAAGTGGCTGGCACAGCTCCTCATGCTAACATACGCGCTTCTTAAACCCTACAAGGCCCAATAGAGCAGATGTGGCTTGTCCAACATCACTAATTCCTCAAACACAATGTTAGACAAGGCTCTCAACAGAAAAAACAAACACACAAGCCCAGGCATCAAGAATTCAATTCTTTCCAATGGATTTTTGTATGTATTTTAGCCTTGTAATTATTTCCTGCAATCTCACGTTCTGCAATGCTCAGCAAACAAGTTATCCCAAACAGTGCAAGTAAAGGTCATACATATTGTATGGGTTTGTTGGTATTAAACTGACTTTCACTGATTTAGTGTGAGACACTAAAGAGTAATTGGAATGTAATCCAAACTGCTTCACTAAAACTTGCTGTGAAGCATTTAATGCTTCTGTGATGATGGCAGTGCATTTGATAGGAAATGAATTGTCACAGAAGTTAAGAAGTGAAGCTTTCTCTCTTCAGGTGATGATGCAACATAAAAGCAAAGTACTTGCTGCTCCATTTTCATTTAAAGACATCAGTAAGATCACATCATCGTGGTGTTCAAGATATATAAATATTAGACAGTGAGTGAAAGTTTAAAGAAAAACAAAACAAAGAAAAAATATTTTCCTTCCAAATAAATGTCCTGTTTCCCAACTAAATGATGACTTCAGCCAGAAGCTGTGTAGCTTTTTCTGCTGTCAACAGTTGTTGACCTCTGAGTGTGTCCTCCCAATTCTAGGACCATGTATGTTTAAGAAGTAAATCTCTCTGCATTTTGAATATGTGCAGGTTAGGAACTGCTCATAAATTCCAAACATTTGTAGCAAGTAATTTTTCTGAAAACTAGGTTTAAGGATTTATTACCTTATCTAGTGTCTTTGTCATAACATTGTGAATAATTCTTTCTGAGAAAAAAAAATCGACATTTTTAGCTCAAACTATAAAGTTTTGTTTCAGTATTCTAAATTAAAAAAAAAGATAAAGTTAAATTCAATGGCAAATGAAAATATTCTAAATGGAAAATTAGAAAAATTTCATTTTGAAAATATCAGAACACATTGTTCTCAAGGTTTTTAACCACATGATTTCTTACTGAAAAAATGTACGTTTTGAAATTTTAAAAAATCTTAGTAATATACAGTGCTTCAATAACATCTAGTTTCAGAAAGTTCCACAGATTCACAATTATATATTTCATGATAAATATGCTCTGTACTGTAATTTCAGAATTTTACTAGGAAAAGCATAAGATAAGGACATATTTAATTACATCTTACTTCAAATCACCACTTATTATATAGACTTTATTACTATTATTAAAAACTCTATGCTGTAAAAAGTTTTCTTTAAATTAATAAGCAGACTTAAGTGCCCCCAAATAGGAATTTTTTCTCCCCTCTGCCTCAACAGGCCATTTACAATGTTCTTAATAGCAGCTATTTAAGAATACTTAGTGATAAAACTTTCCTGAAATCCTTTTTCCTTTCATAAATTCATTTTCTTTCCTTTAGCTTTTCCCAAGCAATTTTTTCTGTTAGTATCTTTATGAAGTAGATTTGTTCTGATTAAACAATGAAGTCAAGGAGCTGAGGTTATAATAATATATAATCCATTGCAATTAAATGCAGCTTTGCATCCTCAAAATGCTTTCCAAACATTAACTAATTTAAGAGTAAAGGAAGAATTTAACTTTAGGGGATCCATAGACCTCTTGATTAGCAGACGTACTAAGGAATAGGACATTCTACGCTCCCACAGTGCTTAACTTTAGCAGAAGGGTAGGCAAAGCTCACCAGACCTGGGTTTATCAATGTCTCTATTTTTGATACTGGTTACCCATCAATTTTTTCAAGCGGTGATAATTTCTGCATTTGTGCATGATGTCTGCAAATGAATTTTAGGTAACTGGCAGTCAGGGGAAGCTGTGTGAGGCTGTCCTATGGGGATTCTCCTGAACTCGCATCAAGTGGCTCACCCATATGGGTTTTGCATTTTTCTCTGTTGGCTTCTCAAAGGAAGATATCAGCTCTGAGAAGAGAGTTGAGCCCAGATTCGCCCTTGTTCCTACGTTCTGTCCCTGTGTCTGTCTCTTGGCTTCAGAGCTACTGAAAATGTCTATATGTAGACAACAGTCTGAAAGGCTGAACTTTCACATAATGCTTTGAGCTTATTTTAAACAACTAAACACCTCTCTGTCAGTGTTGTATCTGTACTACTTTGTGTGCCAATGATTATGATTTTTTGACAGGAAGAAGTGCTTGTGATTTTGTGCTAATGGGGTCCTATGGATAGATCCAATCAATGGATCTATCAATCCATTGATAGATATCTCTATCAATGAAATTTTTGACTGATATCAGAAGAATCAATCAGACTGGGTTGTGATAGTTTCTTGACTTTGGCTTCTTATTTCACTTTGGTAAGAAGACCATCAGGTAGTCTGAATGCTCTTTCGTTTTTTGGTGTTGTTTTTGGTTTCTGTTTGGGTTTTTTTTTGTGAGAAGGGGATCAGAAAAAGCACATTCTGAGGAAAGATTTGTTAATTTAAAAGATTTATCAATGTGTTGCAATTGATGATCTAATAGTTGAAATTAATTTGTAATTTTTTGCTGAACATCTCCAACTGAATGTCAGAAAACTAGCTATTAATATTGATAGTGTAAATATCATGGAATTTACACAAGCAGAAAAAAAGATGATCTTTATCTTGTCTTTGCTAAAAAGATTAAAAATTAAAAACATGGTTCTGTTAAACAAAAATGTTGGACTCCTGATTACAGTATAACTGCTGGAAGGATAAGAGATTGTTAAAGTATAATTTCAAAGGATGAAATAATTCCTGATAGCCCCCACAAAATCCAATGCTGAAATAGTGAAGCATGCTGACATCACTTGTATGGTAGCCATTACTTTTTTTTATTCTGCTGCTCTTTTTGCTTGTTCTCTATAAGAGTATACTCAGAAATAAATTAAACTATTTGAGGTTTAATGTAACCAAGACCTTAATAGCATGTGATTTAATTTCCTTTATTTTTAAGTGAGTCAGCTTGATGCCTTTCTGATGGACTTAGGGAGTTTTAAATGTCATTCTTGCTTGCCTGACATGTGATGCATCATTCATGCCTTGGGGAACAGTGAGAAGATGTAGTGATCAAATATCCTGGGTTTTTTTTTAAGTGAGCAGGTATTGATGCCTAAGATAACTTCCAGAAAGGTATTATATTTCCAAATACTGTGGGGGAAAGGCAGGATTATGAGGATATCAATGGCTCTCTCAACTCAGAAGAGGGAAAGAAGAAGGGAGAGTGGAATTATTAATTTAATGAAAAAATCATATTTTTCAATATTTCATTATGCGTTCACATAGCAATCTGACCTTTGGTTACACCTTTAATAAGATTAACATCCAAAATCACTGAAAAGCATTTCAAGGATATAGACCTCAAAAGTCATTGACCTCAGTTCTGTGTTTCATAAAACATTTGCATCCGCTAGAAAGCATCAGGGGAGACTTAGTAAGAGGAATAGCATTGCATCATGTTTTACATGGATTGAAAAATTATTTCAGAAGCACACCCAGTAATGGGGGCGGGAGGGTGAGTAATCTAAAAGGAGTTCATAATTCCTATAACTGGCTTTGGATTTATTAGTTGTTTTCTTCTCCTAATTCCACTCTTCACCCATAAATGTCTTTTTCATAGGATAAAAAGGAAAGGAGATATGGAAAGGAGAGAATATTTAAGAGGTAAAAGCTTGACTTCTTAATTTTTAAATATCAAATTTGACGATCTCAGCAGCTGGTATTTTTCATTAACAAAAGAGACAATTATTGTTACAATTTAACCAGGCTTTTTATCTCTTTATTTCCAGATCTTTTTAGAAACATATTTAGCACAGAAGAGTATATATTCTATGATTAATGTTCTGAATACTGCCCGGTGAACATACTTTTCAGCAGATTGCCTCTGACCACTGCTGCTTCGCAAAGTGCTCTGTTATTTATATAAAGATTTTCCTTTTACTTCTCAGGGGCTGAAGGAGATCTCATATATCCAGAAGACAGCAAAATAGATGGTATTTGACTCTGTTGAACTAAGGGTATTTTTTGTTCTATGCACAGTTAAGGCCAGAAAGCCCATTCTTTTTCTGGGTAGGTTAGTCTCATATTATTTCTTATTTGGTTTTTTTGTCAGAGTTAGGTTGATGGTTAGAACTAGATGATCTTTAAGGTCCCTCACAACCTAGATGATTGTATGATTCTATGATTTGACCTTTCTTCATTTTCATTCTTTCTCCTATTCCTTCCTTTTTTTTTTCCACTCAGAAATCCCTGACAGATGCTGTCCTCTGTTAGTTAAAACATAATATTATTGGCCAGGTTGAAATTATTATTTCTTATATAACATGATATATAAGTGTTGGTTTTCAAATATATTTCTCACCACAGCTTCTCAATGAACCCTCCATAAATCCAGCTGAGGGCAGGCAAGATCCATGTAGCTCTGAGAAAAAGGGTAAATCTCATTTACTAAAGATTCATGAGTTGTTTCCTCACATGCTGCCAGCTATTATACCCAAGTATAGTATATCTGATGGAATTGTGCTGAACATGAAATAGTGCTTCTGCAGCAGCTGAATTTGTGAAAGATCACCAGTCTCAGAAGAAATAGAAACTCTTTTTCTTAATTTACCATAAAATATAAATTCATTTTAGTATATGAGTTTAAAATTAGCTGTAATAACAGTTTAATTTCTTCAAAGACAACATTGTGCTCCTGCCTTGCATGTTCTGTGTGAGTTTCCATACGGCATAGTGGCATAATGTATTCCCCACATACTCACAATACAGATTGCACACAAAGCAGATAAGATCCAAATAAAATCAGAACAACTGATATTGTTCCACTGAAACCAGCATCGCTGATTTTACTTATTTAGATTTGCAAGTGTTTGCATCTGTGTATCCAAGATTTGCTTGCTTTTTTTTTTGTTGTTGTTTCGGGTTTTGGGGGGTTTTTTTGGTTTGGTTTGGTTTGGGTTTCCATGAAATTCCTTGACTCTGAGGCAGGGCAGCTACTCAGGAGCAGCAGCAGCCATATTCACATGCATTAGGCATCCAGCTCTTGTTGCTCCCTTCTTCCCTGCAGGGCAAAGCGTGTCCCTGTCCATACTCCTGTCTGTGGTAACCAGGTGCTGAGGAAAGAGGCATGTTTGCTCCCTCTCTTCCTTGCTCAGACCTATCCTGCCTGACAGTCATCGCTTTAGGAAGCATATATATCAGACCAGCCAGCCAGGAAAAGCTGCTGGCAGTCAGTCAGGCAGGGCAATTTCCTTCTCTTTCTGTATAATAGGGACTAGTGATGGAGGCAGATGACACTTTGGCAAGGTGTGATCTTCCCATGGTCTGCTGTTTAACCTGCTGCATTGCACTAGTAGAAAGAAATCTTCCATGATTAGTCATTTGAAAATTAATGGTAAACTGTATTTAAAACTGAGAGGCAGAATTTCTTATGTTATAGTATGTTCGATAGCTATACTACTGGAAATAATTTAAAACCTTTTCATATGCAATTCAGTGGGTTGCTGCCTCAAGTATAATATTAAAATGCGTGTTCTAAAAATCAAGTATGTAAATGCAGTTTATGCCTAGGGCAACTCTTACTTGTCTAGTCCTTGCCTCCCCAGGAAAGTTCAAAGATACCTTGTTTTCTAAAGCTGAGAAGGGATTTAACTCTCAGAAGACTATTTTTCTCTTTTTAGTTGCGTTGTCCAGACAGGTCAGAGAGAGAAAAAGCAGACATATCTTTTCATATCTCCTCACTGTGCTATGAATACATGAGAACAAGGGGATACCCCACTCCTTTGTGATTCTAACCAGAGATATACCTTTTGGATAAAAAATAGACTGAACACTATATTAGCACATTGATCTCCAAACTATTTATAAGGGGAAGCAGAATCATTCATCCTCTTCTTCTGAGTATAGCAAATATGTGAGTTTTGCCACTCTTTCTAAGTTACTACTGCACTTTACTTGGAATGTGAATTTCAAGGAAATCAGATTTCAAGAAAATAGATGTTGAGGAATTATATTAAAATACATCAGTCTGGAAGAAAGGTGGAGAAGCCTTGATGGGAACATAATTACGGATTTTAAAATGTATTATTTGTGTGTGGGTTTGGACTGGGAACAGTGTTCTATGAAATTGTGATGTCAGCATAACATAAAGCAAACAAGCCTTTTCAAGTGGATTAAGAGTACTCAAGCGGTCTGAGCACAGAGCTATAACAAATATTGACTGCCAAACTGAAGAGAGGGATGTAGTGAGATACATCAGAGGGGTTCATCCCTATCCATATTTATTTTATGTATCCCTGACAAATGAAAATAATGAATGAAATGTGGCTTTATAAATATATCTTTGGGAAACAAGAATATTAGACTTGCTAAGTGGCTGCTGATCAGCTCTGCTGTCCTAGAATAGGAAAATATTCCTTTTCTTCTCCTCTGTCCCCCAAGGAACCCTCTGCCCTGCTTTCTTATTCCAGTGCAGAGCCCTGTGACTCAGGCTGTGCTGCAAGATAACTCTTTGACCCCACAAGGCTAGATAACATTCCTCGTATATGCTGCAGTGTTTCAGTCCTCCTAACATGGAATGATAGCTCCTAAGGGGATAAAGGGTGTTGTTATCAAGTTAAGTTTCTTTAACAAGCCAATGGTCCAATCCAATATAAAAATCAATTTTTCAGAGCTTCAGAATGAAGAAGGATAATGTATTTTTATTGGATCTAGCCCTGAGCTATCTTGTCAAAAGTTAGCAAAATATTGTTCAAAACCTTTTATCAAAACAGGGGTGTCCCAAGCTTCGCATGATGCTTCCCAAACACAGAGGTACCCAAAGAATTATAAATCTGTGAAAGAATGAAAACAGACAGTTGTGCTAGGTGACAGAAATTGGTGATGTCGTATCTAAGTTGGCAGCTTTCTGGAAAGGATAACTTAATAAGTTTTGGTTTGGTTAGTTCATTTTTTTTAAAGCTCCATTGAAAATCCAGGTTCACTGAAATGGACACAAATGAAACTAGAAACTAGTAATACCAAGTAAATGACCTTATGCTTTCCACAAATCAGGACAGTTTCTCCAGTCAGCAGAGTTCTAGGCCACTAATTAATATAGAGCAGCACCATTTACTTTCTTTCTTTTCAAAAAATGGCACAAGAGAAACTTCTGAATTTTAATCAAGATTTATGCCGGAGGGAAGGAAGGAAAGAAAGATTTTTGAATGTTTTAGCTTGGAGGTGGTTTAATCATATTTATTGTAATACATTATATTCATTGCTCATTGTATGATTTTAACTTCATCCTAATCAGGAGGGGAAAAAAGGCTAAAGTCACATTACCAAACCTCCTTCTCTCATTACTATTTTGTAAAGTAGTCATTTGATCTTGATATATGGTTCAGACATTCACCTCAATTTTTTTATTTAAATAAAGATCAAATCCCAAAGTTAATTGCAGTCCAAAGCACAGGGGTTTTTTTCAGTGTATTCTCTCAATTGTGCTTATTCTCGTTCTTTTGCATTAATGCAAAGAATATGCAAGAATATGCATTAAATGAACATCACTGAAATGCAGACGAAGATCAACACTGGAGCTCTGGGACTCTTCATTCTCCTGAGTTTCCTGTGTTTGTCTTTCTATAACAATACGGTCTTATTTCCAGTTCGACATTTCTGCTGATTGGTCATTGAAAAGATGACATAATTTAAAAGTGGGAAGTTTAACAGGACAATATGAGATGATTTTCCTAGGAGAACACAGAGAAATCCTGGATAGGATTAGATATGCACAAAAACATTCAGTCAGAGAACTGGCCAAAAACCCAGGTGGAAATTAATTTAAAACCTTTTTTTTTTCTCAAGCTAGAGAGGAGCTTAAGGCCATTTTCTGTTGAATTCAAGAGAGAGTTGAAATGACTTAAGTAGATTCTAAACCTGACCAACAACCAGGACAAGACGTGTCCTGATTGGAATGCTGTAGATGCCCAGAAGAGATACTAAGGGAAAATCACACACAGACCTTTCCTCCCTAGTAGGATTTGAAAAATTATTTTAGCTTGGTTCAGATTACTTTTTCACATGTACAGTTTTTTTCTTCAGCATCTGGGGAAAAAGAATGTTATTTGGTGGATATTTTCTATTGAATCTGACTTAATAATTCAAGACTGGCTTCTCATTGAGGTATTTGCCTTATCCCTTATTCCTTAGGACACAATATCCTAAGATTTTATATCAATTAATTATTCTTAGTAAATGTAGCTGTGAGGCGCTCCATTGTCACTTTAGCCATTTAAGAAAACCCTACATGCAATCCAGTAAACATACTGGGTAATCAGAGCTGCAGAAACAAATCTGCATCATTTGAGTCGGAAAACTACTATGAATTTTACAATGGTGCTGATTTTGGCTGAATAATATCTTTTAAATTTTGTATAAATACATCTTGTCTTTTTTCCATTTTAGAGCAGCAAACGTTGCATCTGAATACCCAATATTATTTTTTTTTCACTATATGTATCTTGGGTTTCAGAAATCATACTCCTTTTTTTTTGGCATATTTTTTGAATAAAATTATATAGTTTTAAGGTCTGGTCCCCTGACCTGTTGTTCAAATATGGAATCTGATTACCTTCAGTGAGATTCCTTAAGTGAGCTGAAAATTTGGGGCAAGCTGTGCTTAAATGTTTGAGGAATATTTCCCCTTACAGATGTCTGGTTTTGGAGATATAGAAAAGACAAATCTTTTACTGAGGAGTTTTCAGTGCTGCCTTCTACTGTTAAAAAATGTACATATGCATCTAAACTCTTGATAAATTATAAACTCTTACTCTAAAGTCTTCCTTCTTCATGATAAAAGAAATTGACAATGTATTAATGACATTTTTGTAGCATTTGGACCCAATGGCCTACATAATGATATCCCAAAAGCAAATAAGTCTAATATCACATTTCACAAATTATTTTGAAATGTATAAAATACTTGAATTTGAGAACTTTAGAACTCATATCCATGCTTTTTGCAGTGGAGATTGCCACTTTTAATTTTTTGTCATGGATCTTTAATTTTCTTTTTTTCTTTTTTTTTTTTTTAACAAATATCATCTGAATATCTGGTTCACAATATTTCCTAAGCCAATTAGGAACTGAAAGTACAAGCTGTATTTTGGTTTTCTGGGCTGCCTTGAAAGGGCATAATCAAGACATTTCTAGTTACCTCTAAAATAAACATTTTCCAAAACTGAAGAAACAAAAAACATTGCTTATGATATATTACAAATACTCACTACCTAGCTACATGACACTTAAAATGTTTGGATATCAGATAAATTTAGGAAAGATTTTTAAAATACAGAAATTTGTGAGGTTATCTCTTCTTCAACTTTCAGCACCTGGTTTCTTATTGTCTTATAACTTCTCTCAAAACATATTATTAGTTTCTTGATTGATTAATAATGATTAATTTTTTTTTTTTTTAAAGTCATTAGTTACACCCAAAGCCTTCAAGAGTGTAAGGTATTTGAAATTATATATTTTTGAAATATTTCTGCAGTTGCAGAAGTGTCAACAACCTAGAATTTTCATATGGACTGCCTGAAAGTGTTTAAGGTCTCCATACATTTATAATTTCAAAAATCGTAAATACTTTCAAAAATACTTAATTTCAAAAATACATAATTCAGCTTTTGAGGACCGTTAGCTTTGCATGGTTATATATTCTCTCATTTATATGCAACGCTGAAATGCAGTGTTTTTCCCAAGCACTGCAGATTACTGATGAAAGAACTTTTGTGGTGTCATAGCAAGCTTATTAAAATAACTAGGAGTTCTTGTAAGCAATGCTAAAGGTAAAATGCAAGTCACATACTTGCATGAATAACATTAGAAAATATCTTCTGCGGTTTGGGGAGCTAGATATGTGTATCCAAATATCTTTAAAATTGGTAACTGGTCAAAACGAGAGAAAAAGGTTTCAGGAACAAAGGACAATATAAAGAAAAAATCTTGCCTGGATTTTAGACACTTCTTACAACGATATGCTGACAATACATAAATATGTAATAGTTTGTCTCATTCTGACCTGGATCCTCTGCCCAAATGCAGGTGAAGAGGCACAATGAAATGTTGGATTTTTTTTATTTTCCCATCTTGAGTACAATATATATGAAGGTTTTAGGATTAACAACACTACCTTCTTAATTATCAAAGGGAGAAATGACATTACATGTAGCAATAAATCTCAAAGCATTGATTTCCCAGTTTCTCTTGAGTAAGATAGCCTACCATTTCTGATATGATTTACCTTCTTGAAAACACAAACCATCCAGGAAAAAAGAACATTTTCTCACATATATGACTTTTTAGGGTGTTAAAAAAAAATCTCTAGCTTTATCAATGAGTACTGCCTCTTAACAGGATATGGGAACTTTTATACAACCATAAACCTCTTTCTCTTTCTGGTCTCATCACTCCAACCTAAATAGAACTCCTGCTGGTTGATCTGTATGTTGATGCAATGAAGCTCAGGCAGCAAGGAGACACACTCTGCTCTTTTCCCAGACTAGGATTTACAGGGTGGTCATTTCCCCAAAGAGATAGCAATCTGCAGCCCTTAAGCTACATTATGATCTTCACAGGACGACTGCTGTCTTTGGGTGAAGTCGCTCACCGTTAGAAGGTTTTTTGTGTGAGGACAGCAGATCTCTCTTCTGATCTCAGTGAAGAGCTGTTGACCTACAAGAAGTTATGGAAGAGATCTAGGCAAAGTGGGAGACAGAAAAAACCTGGAGAGAAAGTACTTGAAGAGAAAAAAATGTACAGTTGTTTTATTTTTAATCTCTTTTAGAGTTATTTGGTCACCCTTTGGCAATAGACTCCATTAATTAAGAAACAGAATTTCTTTGGGCTTTGTGGATCTAGATTATTTGACTGTGTAAAACATAATGCCAGCATTTTCAATAACTTACCGCTGAGTAATTTGAAGTACAGTTTTGATTATCTCTAGAAAGCATAATATTATCTTGTCTATTTTCATGTTATGTAAAAGGCTCTAAAATGGCAGGATCAATTAGTTTTGATTTCCATACCAATCAGTCCAGATGGTTCCCATTATTTTCTGAAGATAGCTGCAAATTGAATTTTTTGAACCCATAATTCATATTACATAAAAGGTGATATTGAACTATCATTTTGCAGAATAATCAGAGCTGAAGCCTGCCTAAGCTCACCTTTCTCTACACTTGGAAACAAGTTTGAAAAATACAATATATTATTTCAGGAAAAGGAGAAAAATATGCAATGTTGCATTCTTCTCAGGGGAGATGGAAAAATATTAGCTTAGATAATTTCTTAAGTGATTTACATGCTATCTTATTCCAAGATATTCGAAATGATGATGGAGTTTACAAAGTGCCTGTAACTTACTATAATAAAAATTCTGTGCATAAGCCATTGTTAGCCCTTCAAATATGTCTATAGCCGAACACAATCTATGATGTGATTACTATTATTTTATAACATAGCACATCACTCAGATAATAAATACAGACAATGCTAATTTAGCAGTCAGTGCACACTTCTTGCAAAGGGTCCCCCACAATCCACTATGCTCTTGTAATTTATCTGAACAGCATTTAATAATACTCCTTCACACTTAGAAATGAGAATTTAAGCAGTTCTGATTCCTCAATACTTCAAACATGCGAGTCCTAAATCCCTTCCTTATATCTTGTAATGTACCTTGGGTCCATAAATAATACAGAATTCAGCCCATGTATGGTGCATAAGCCTGTACACAGCAGTTTGATCCAGGGCTACTGTTGCAATGTAGATTGCACATTCTTCCCCTTGGGTAATAAGAATTGCAAATATATATATATATATATATGTGCGCATGCACACAAATTATATATAAATGCATATTATAACTTTACATATATTGTCTTTATATATATGTATATACAATACCTTTAAAGGTACTGTTATATTCTTCTCTTAAAAAACCACTTGAAGTTTCTATCTTTAAATATTTATGAGCAGTCAAGAAATTTTAATTTAAAACTTCTGGGGGAATTATGCAGTTTTTCATGATCAAATAGTCATAGCAATCAACAATCTAAGAACATGACCTGCTAGAGACAAAGTGCTGTTAGCAAGATAATACCTACATGGAAACTTGTACAAGTCATTATTACCTTTATCTTTTTAAATCTGTTTTATAAACTATTCGAGCAATAATCATGCCATTTGCATAACTCAAGAGTGAGTTTGAAGCATCCTCATCTGCCTTGAATTAGACCAAAGGAATGGGAATTTCAAAGGCTAGGAATGCAGTTAGCACTGGACTTTGTAGTATTTGGCTTCTGATTACAAATTTATCTTTGCATGCCAATTAGCTATCAGGCATTTTTTCCACTTTTACTAACATGCTTTCCCAATTCTGTGATTTTTCTTTAAGGTTTTTAACCTGATTGCTAGTGAAAACAAGAGTTGTGTGATTACATTGTCAGCCTCTCTTTCTTCCCCCTTGATAACATTTGAATTCACTGACTAATTGCAATCCAAATTTCATAGGTGGACAGAGGTTTGAAAAACAATTAAATTCTGACAAGCTGTATAAAAGTAAGCAGCCAGGGAGAGAAGGGAGAATCTGTGAGTGTCTGGATGAAGGGAATGGCAACTGTGAGTGTGTAGCTAATTAGACACTGGCAAACCCACAGCAGTGAGAGAAATAAATGCCTCCACTGCTGGAAAAGCTTCAGCAGGATCTTGTACCTTCTCATACACCAAAATAATTGCAGCCCTGCAAGTAGGAAATGAAGCTTCTTGTTTTCTTGGTACTTGGAAAAGGAAGCTGAACTTTTGAGCTGTTATCCTTAGAAACATTTGGGAACCAGATGCTCTTCTCAGAGTTGATCTTTACAAATTCTTCTGAAAAATCAACACCTACTACTTATTTATGCCCTGAGAAGTTTTGCATTTGGATGCTCCTGCTTAGAGAAGCTGTGAAGTAAATGAGATTGAGTAGAGCAACTAATTGAGACTCAGACCTGAGGCCTAATAAGCACCTTGCAATGTCAGTAGAAGTAATTGGCCTGCAGCTGCGGGAGATGCAGGCTTTTAGTGGGAAAGAGAAAAAAAGAAGTTAAAAAAAAAAAAAAAGGTCAAATGTCTTAAGAATGAATTATTTGGTCCAGGTCATGCCATCAGGTAACTGTGCTTGGAGAATAATTGATGACAGAGAACTTGCTAGCAAATTAAAAATGAAGGCTTGTAGAGAAACAATGTATAATATGAAAAACATGAAGCTGTGAGTAGGGCAGATAGAAATGACCTTGTTTTGCAAAACTTTACTTGTCTCTAATTGTTATATGATAATCACTGTAGCAATGAGCTACATACCAGTTTTATTCTGATACTGTAGATCAGGGTCATCCTTATAATAGCAACTCATTTGAAGCAAAATATCCTGGAAAAATACCAGAGAACCCTGCAACAAAAAGCATTAAAAATTCCTGTCTCTCATGGTAACTCTGCAGAAGCTG
This sequence comes from Scolopax mira, assembly GCA_004320125.1. Lineage (NCBI taxonomy): Eukaryota > Metazoa > Chordata > Aves > Charadriiformes > Scolopacidae > Scolopax > Scolopax mira. The sequence continues at coordinate 40,360 of BJBW01001016.1, forward strand.
ACACCTGCAGAGCTTCATGGCTCAGAGGTCACCAGGAGCAGAGCAGCCTGCAACAACCAGTGGCCATCAATTTATGCAGCACAGTGTGAAGAATCGCTCCAGACCCCACCTGGACCAGGCAGATTCACCCTGAAAGGACTTTCATTCTCCAAGGTAACCTCTGTCTCACATTTTTTGGAGAAATCCTCTCTCTGATGCATATCATTTGAAACACAAAGGTGCAAAGTACCTGTAACTTTTACAGTGGCCTTATATTTTTATTTAGTTCCTAAAGGTTGTTTTCCTCTTTTGGAAAGAACGCTTCTCTTGAAAGCTAATGGATATTCTGGGGAATGAATGCTGTTCGTTTTTTACTTATGTAAACCACAGCCGGGAGAATGCATACAATAAATCAACTGCTTTTAAAGTAGACATGAACAGGTCCTGCATGCCAGCACATTTCTGTTTAAAATCAGTCAAGCTGTGCCCTAGAACGGCAGAGGTTTCTGGCGCAGCCTTGCTTACCTCAGAGCTGATGTTCCCAAGTGCGGGAATGCTCCTCCAGCGGCCGAATTGCAATCACAGCTTGTGGACCACTTCTTTGAAAAGGGTCTCTGGAGGGCCACTGCAATCATGGGCAATGTACTAGAAGTGCCTGCTTTTAGGTGAAGTGTCACAGGGCTTTGAGTTGGTTTAAAGAGGTGAATCGATGTGTTTAGATACACACGTACGACACAGTGAATTACAGAACAGCTCCTACCTCCAGTAGATTTATTTTCTGATACTCTGGGCTAGACTTCCAGGTCATGGGCTGGTGCAGATGACACACTATCTCCCGCTTCTTATTATAAGATTCCCTGTTACACCTTCATAGTGGGAGAGAGGAATCCTCAGACGAATTCTGAGGATTTCTGGAGAGGGGAGCAATCAGAGGCTCCTCCCCTGTGGCACTGAGGATGATCAATGTTTCCCACTGCCTCCATAGTCCTTTCTCCATGCACAACCACATTCTTCCACCCTCACTAAGGCAGGAGGAGAGGAACACATTCTTTCTAAGACCCTCTCCATTGATACCCCTTCCCTAGATATGTACCTGTGGTTTCTTTCTTCAAAGCCTCTGGGAGGACTGAGCCTAGCAGTGGTGAGATAAATGTTTGTTATACCATAGTATGGTCACTCCTCCTTTACAGCCTCTTACTGAGCAACTGGTTAAGTTTTCTAGAGGTTGTCACAGATAATCACGTAAAGCTGTAAATGTCCAAAGGACATGTACAACATGTACATGTTTGTTTGCGACAGACAGAGAGAGAAAAGGGAAGAGGAAAAAGCTGGTTGGTCTGGAGGGAAAGTTATGGCAGAAGACCAAAATCCTTAGATGTTTTATTGGTTTGTAAATGTCAAAAAAAATAAAAAAGCCAGTGAATTATAGAAGCAAGTGACAACATTAATCTGTCTTTATTGCCAATGTTACTCATTGCCTCTTCAACATAATTTTGAGGTGAAGTTACTTCTTGCAGAGCCATGTGTGGGTTGCTGTGTAGGAAGTCCTATGTCTCATGCAGAGGCATCCTGTCCCTGTCTGTTCTTCTTTCTGTGTGCTCTTCCCATATCAACACCACCAGCATTCCATATTTCATTAGGAAGAGATTCTTTCCTGTGAGGGTGGTGAGGCACTGGCACGGGTTGCCCAGAAAAGCTGTGGATGCCCCATCCCTGGAGGTGTTCAAGGCCAGGCTGGATGGGGCTTTGAGCAACCTGCTCTAGTGGGAGGTGTCCCTGCCCAGGGCAGGGGGGTTGGAACTCCATGATCTTTTAGCTCCCTTCCAATCTGAACCATGCTATGATTCTGTAATTCTATGATTATTCAAAAGAGCTAATAACCGTGTGTATATATTTAGCTATACACATACACACATGCAAACATAAATATATATATATGTGTGTATATATATATATATATATGGTATAATGCCTTGCTTCTATTTCATTAATTTAAAATATTTGGTAGGCCTGTGGTTTAATAAATCTGGATCTCTGGCATGGAAACTAAATTTATTCCAACAGTTGAGATTATATCTTCTCTACCCAGAGCTCATATCTTAAAAAAAATGGAGAGAAAATTTTAGGCAAAGTTTAAATTGGTCTTAAAAGTCCAATAAAATGTTAAAAATGTAACTTTTTCATAAATATTTTACAGCAGAAACATACAAGTTCATAGTATTCCTATTATAGCTATTTATTCACTTTTTGTATGAGGCACTTCTATAAATGATCCATCTTTATTGTGAGTTCACAGATGAATGGAATTCATTTTATCCTTACATATTGGAAATTTAACATAAATATTTGTTCCCATTTGTACAACGTGTCCTTGAATACTGTTGAGGGAGAGAATATTTGAAAGTGTAACTTTCACCTCTACTTTATTGGGATATTGTAAGAGAATATAAACCTGCAATAATACAAGTTCTGTAAATTCATTTTCATAACCAACAATGAAAGAAGGTTAGGGGACTGAAACCTGTAAAAACGACAACCTATTCCCCAGTCTTATATTGTAAAAATTACCTTTAATAGGTTATAAAAGCTCTTCATAATGTTTTTGACCTGATTACTTTCAAAGAAACACAAATGCACAAATCATTTGCTCTATACAGTCTTATGAATCAGATTCTTTAGAACAGGAAATTAAGAAATACGCAAGTGCTGCTGTGTTCTAAATGGAAGAACTCAAAATAATGTGCACCTGAATAGTAAACAAAAGGTACAATAGCACTCCTAAACTGTATTATGTATTTTATAGTCTTTAAAAAGCTATTCTGTAGCATTTTGGCATGAATAGGTATTAAACAAATGTTTAACTACCTCCCAAAGCAGCAATAAAATTACACTATATTGCAGGCATAATTCACTATGCATTTTCTGAAAAGAGGAATCAGTCAGCCCAGCAAACTGAACGTGCCAACTGGTTTAGCAGCTACACATCCTTGTGGCCAAAGCAATAAATGCAATATGGAATGCATGTCTAATAGACAAGTGTAGTCATTTTTTTCAGTCTACAGATTTTACAACTTTTTTCCAATAAACACACAGGAGGAAAAGGGTTTTATGTTCTGATGAACTGTTTTATAATTCCATTTTTCAAGGCCAGAGTTATCACTGTGTATGCAGTGATACAACTGATAGGCACCTGGCAGAGTTACTCATGAGTTTTGGCTCAAAACTGACGAGTGTATATTATTCTGTAAGTGGGATGGGGTCAGGTACAATACCCTCCACTTAAAACAATAGGTGAAACCCACATCCCTCCCTACAGGCCGCTAATAAAACTGAGATCAGTTTTGGTGCTTGAACAGCTCACAGATTCAAAGGTCAGGAAATTGGGAGCATTCTCTGCAAACTCTGGAATTCAGTGTTCTCCACTCTCAGACTGAGTTTGACCTTTAAAGGACTGAAAAAGCCCTTTCTCTCAAAAATAGTAAGGCTCTTGATGCCCAAGTACTTCCAATCTGTTCCAGAGTTAATGGAGCAAATATTTGCTCATGGATGTAATCTACCACTGATTTAGGATTGCTTCTGATATATGCCCTCAGGTGAAAGTTAATCATATTATGGTAGACGCATATGGGTAGAATGAGAGTGAGTAGGTTTTAAAGGGTGTATAGGAGTGTCAGAAACTCAGAGAAGGAGGAATATGAACTTGTTGCAAGAATGCCTGATATGGGCCTTCACTGAATTTGCCCCATAAGTGGTATTTGTCCCATAACAAGACATATTGATATTTTGCCCAGAACTATTTCAAAGGATATGCGGACTTTGCTTGTATTATATATATTCATATTGCAAAATGCAACCTCTCCATCTGTTTAGGCAAATTCTGTGGACAACTTAACCCTGTCTTATATACAGCTCAGTAAAATGATTTTGGCCACCCAAAGCTTTGTAGGAAGTGACTCCTCTGGAGGTCAGCACGCCGTCACTCTCTCTTGCTTTGCAATCAGAATATGTGCGCTTCCGTCCCGGCAGAGGCAAAGCCTGTCAGAAACACCTTTTTCCCTTTGGGTTTTTCAGCTGCCCAGACTCTTCAAATTTCTCTTTGAATAGGGCCACTGTCATGCTTTGTGCAGGCTGTGAAAGGGTGGCTTGCTGCCTGATTACTGACTCTCATCACAATTTTGGCTGAAGTTCATTATATATGTATAGGAAAAAACACCAGTTCCATTATTGCTGTTTATCCACCTTTGTAGAGTTCCTGTGTAGTAATTCTGTAAGAAGGACAAACTCCACATACAGATAAAGCACAAGTACTTGTGTACATAATAAGGTGTACTGAAGAATTTAATTTGATCAGTACAAACACCAGTAGAGAAAATCATCATCTCTGACTTCACTGTTCAGTGAGAAAGGGTAAGATAATGCTGAGAAAACATTATCACTGGCTGGCCTCATTTAAAAAAATCACCTTGCTTGTTGGAATTCTCATCAGATAAAGTCCAGTTTATTTAGTTAGGAATGTTGTTTTAGAAGTAAGGAGCAATATTACGTTATTTGCATTCAAACAGTTGAGCAATTTTGTTTTATATTAGCATACTTTTTTTTATACAGACAATGACAATTCTTCATTACTGAACTGCAGCAGCTCAAGGATCTATGGCTTGCACCGTATTGTGTACAGTAAGTGGTTAGGGATGGTTAATTTTTCAGAAATTAATTTAGGCCCTTGCTTTTTATTGGTGCTCTGAAACTGGAATATAGCTTTATTTAGCATAAGATTTCATTTTTGTTTGTGATCGCTGATCCTCTGAGTAGCAACAGTCTTTATTCTTTCTAGACAAAAGTCATGACTACCCTATCCAATTTAATTTTTCCCTATTTTTGTGAAAGGCTTAGAATTTGTAAAACACATTTTTCTCACTGAAAACAATTACTTTGTAAAAATGGTTTGAAATGGGAACTCAGGTAGCTGATAAAACAAAATGGATTAGTAAATCAAAGGAAAATATGACTTGAAGTGAAGAGGATAGCAATTTTCTTCCTATTTAGCTCAGGAGGCACTGGAAAGGGACAGTTACAGCTTGGTGCAACATTCCAAATGTGAGAGTAATATTGTGATGCTATCTTTAAAGTGAAATGGAAATAATTACATTTTAAGTATTGAAGGCCTGATCTGAAATATGCAAGCCTTACTCTGTCCTGGGGAAGGACAAAGGGGCCAAAAAGAGAAAAACACATTATATTATTACGTACTGTCACTGCAACCATTCTGACCGGAAAGCAATATAGCCTAACAAATTGGATCTGAGGCAGAGAATGAGAAAGCCTGGTTTCTATTCTTGGTACTACTGATGACTAATGGAGTGACCCTAGTGAGGCATTTCAAGTCACTATTTCTCTCTTTTCAGGTCTGGATTGGAAACATTTCTGGGGACAAATTGCCTTTTTTTTGGCAGGGTCTGTATAGTGCAAAACCAGATCTGGGTCTTCTAAAACTGTGATAATATGAATATTCTTAGAAAAATCCTTTGCTGAAACTTGAGCTGACCCTGAACCAGATATTTCTGGAGCATCAAAACCAGTATGAACAAATCTCTTTCCTTGTTTCATTGTGTGATCTTAAAAGATATTATTCCTCTCTCCATAGATAGGAGCAGAAATTCAGTCTTTAAAATATCTCAGTAAAAGCTGTCTTCCATTTTTTACCCCAGAGTATTTCAGTCATCCAGACTTTTGGGCCTTTAATTACACATTGTCACAGAAGTGAACTTTTGAACCTTTTTATTTCAACTTGAGAGGTTCTAAAAAAATTGAAGTAACTTTTATGTACAATGTTCCTATGCTAAATTCACAGCATTTTCATGATTTTTTTTTCAGATTATTAAACACTGACTTCAAAAAACAGTTTCTTCAAAGGCTTGTCTGTCTTCAGAAATGATGAGAGACATTTCTCACTTTGGAAATGTTCCCTCTCCAAATGCAAGATATTACACTATAAGCGCACACAAAATTTAACTTTAAACAGTGTGAGGGTTTGGCTGCCTTAAGTTTGTTAGAGATATAACCATAATAGGGAAAAAAGTGATGCTTATCTCATTAGATAACATTGCTATTGTTCTGTAAGTAGCTGGCACAGTTTCTTATAGTTAAATCCCTGGCCAGGAGGGAGGGAGGAAATAAGAAAACTTTTAATAATAGTGAAATTAATGTTAGTCATACACAGCAGTGATTTCAGAGTAAGAACACTATAATTGGCAAAACCAATCACTCTTAAAAGTCAAAACCATAAAGTTTCTTTGAAATCCACATATCTGAGACTTCCTAATTTTGGAGGGGGAAAAAAAAAAATTCCTACATCCCTTTTTCTTTAGATCTTAACAGTTACACGAGGCTAGGAAATGTATACTCCCCAACAGTGCATAGATTCTCTTCTTAATCCTGACAAAACTCAGGGGCTTAGAAACTTTCTGCCTGAAACCCTATGTGCTTGCTTAGGTATCTGATGTCCCACAGCCCTTACACAACCTTTGCAAGGCTTCTTGGGAACTTCTTAAACACCCACCCACTCCTTTGGAGGAGATGTCTTATGATCTCACACTCCTGCTGCGTCAGAAATTCTGTCAATGAATATTTTCTGCATCCTTAAAAGCCTTCCTATTTTTAGCAGGTTCCATCTCCATCTGTGATAAGCTGTTGGGGATACTCATGTATTACTTGATTCAACTCATTTTTAAGCAGTTAAACACCACTTCCTCTTTGTAAAACTCAAAATTATCATATGAGAAACTAAAACAAAAGGCTTGTATTTAGCTATCTATCAAACCTTGAGACCATGATAATATGATGCAGGTTTATCTAAACAGATGAAGCTGTCACTGTGTCTTTCCAAAAACTGTTGTCAAAAATTAGAGTTTTGGCTGGAATCACCAGATGTGCCATTAGGTCTTACCTATTATCACAAGTTTAAATTTTAAATTTCTGACTAAGCTACTTATCCAAGTTTTCATTTGTAATCAATGGGCATATATGCAAAAGAGTCAATGAAATTTAAAGTGTGATTCACAGAATCACAGAATCTCTATGGTTGGAAGGGACCTCTGAGATCATCAAGTCCAACCACATAAAAAAAACCAACAAAAAGAACCCCAAACAAAACCAAATAAAAACTCAAACCAAAACGCACACAAAAAAAAGCACCCACCAAACAAACCCCACACCAACATCACCACACATAACACCCCACCACAGACCAATAATCTTGGGCACTAGAGCATGCCCTGAAGAACCACATCTACATGTTTCTCAAATACCTTCAGGGATGGTGACTCCACCACCTCCCTGGGCAGGCTGTTCCAGTGCCTGACCACTCTTTCAGTAAAGTAATTCTACCTTATATCTAATCTAAATCTCCCTTGCCACAGCTTCATATCATTTCCTCTGGTCCTGTCATTATTCCCTTGGGAGAAGAGGCCAACCTCCACCTCTCTACAGCCTCCCTTCAGTAGAGGGCAATGGGGTCCCCCTGAAGCCTCCTCTTCTCCAAACTAAACATGCCCAGTTCCCTCAGCCTCTCTTCATAGGACTTGTTCTCCAGACCCCTCACTAGCTTGGTGGCTCTTCTCTGGACACACTCCAGCAGCTCAATGTCTTTCCTGTAGTGAGGGGCCCAAAACTGAACACAGTGCTCAAGGTGAGGCTTCACCAGTGCCGAGTACAGAGGCAAGATGACTTCCCTAGTCTTGCTGGCCATGCTGTTCCTGACACAGGCCAGGATGCTGTTGGCCTTCTTGTCCACCTTACTTATCAGATGTCTAGTTTCCTTTATGGTAAGATGAACTGTGTTTCTAGATTTGAAAATCTGCATTGATTTTAGTAGGAATATAAGTGGTCCAATTAAGTCTAGGTGGTTTAAAATGGAATTCAAACTTCTTGTACTATCCCTAGATTATCCTATGATAGAGGCCTGTTGGAGACTGTGATTTTAGGGCTATCTACTGTTTCCTCATTAGCAGTCTGGGATGTTCCTGCATTACTAGGCTATTCAGGGAGATTCACATAAAACTGGATCTTGCAGATAAATAAGACATTTCCAGAAGAACTAATATATATCCATTATCCAGTTGAGTGAATTAAAGCTCTGTTGTCCATCAGTAAACCTACGAAATGTCTTATACTTGGAATTTGCCCCTGAGAAAAGGTATCAAGACTTTTGTATCTTAATGATATCTCAAATATCAAGGAGTTAGTGCTAATATTTTGGATTCATAGTAATTTTAAGGGTATTATCTAAGGCATTAATTTAACAGTTTTTATTCAAGTATTTAACCTTTACCACATGGACTGCAGCTTGGATCTATGAGAGCTTATTCCATTCTGTCAGATTAAAAATAAATCTTTTTCATTTGTAGTAAACATCACTATATTTAGGTTGTCATGATCTCAGAATCACTTTTTGATTGCAGTCAAATTAAGTACAAATATCCTAGTACAAATCATGTTTCACTTTGTTTCTTGTAACAATAAAACACAAATACATCCATTTTTATTTTTGATTTTTCCCTCTCACATATGCACAACCATAGATATGTAAGGCTGACTAGCTATTCTGATTCTGTGCTCTTTAGATTGTTTTCGCTGATACTTAACAACCCATCCTTTTGAAGAAGAACAGCTGTAGAGAGTAAGCAAATTTAGCAGTTTAGTCCATCAAACAAAATAAAACAGATTTCTTCATGCAGAGGTACGGAATATATGACATTGCATGTTTTCCCATCTGGTGACTTACAAAGAAAAGTCTTTCCGCTTTATAATCAGGAATTGATTAACACATTTATCCTGATTTTTAAATGCATTAGGGTTACAGAAATCTGAAACAAAAGTGAATGTTGAGTAATTGGCATTTGATGGTTTCTAAAATATTCCTGATTTTCTTGCTTATCTGCAGTCTTTTCCCAGGTTTTTGGTCTCTGTTTTTGTGACTGCATTTCAGTCATATGAACCTTCTGATAGAGTGTTAACAGGCATACCCATTCACAGGCAATACAGCTATGTGGTGTCAATTTTTTTGAAATAGGATTTTCAAATTGAATCATCGTTTTTCCCTTGAAAAATCTATGCTGAGTAAATACATTGTGTTTAATTAGAAAGGATAAGATGATATATTTTTAGGTTTGGTTTTGGTTTAGTGCTTATCATACAATGCGCAAAAGATTAGTTTTTGCTTAACTACACTCTAGTCATATTTTCAAAGGAAGGCTTTTGACAGCACCATTTATGATGGTAGGGGAAGAGCCAACCAAACAGGATAATGCTCTGCAGGTCTGTGAACATCACTTTACATTTCTCTAAGTACAACCATCATCTTAGAGAGACTGAAACACAGAAAGTTCTTTCCAAGACAAATGCGTCTGTTCTATAAGTCAAATTTTCACTGAGAGCTCTGTATCACCAGCACTGTAGGGCTACATGGCACAGGGGTGTGTATATATATATATGTATATATATATGTACGTGTACTTTTTTTCCAAATATAATTTAATAACTCTAGCTATGTGCTTTAAAAACTACAGGCTCATGAAGAACTGACGGAGCATGTAGAATCAGCTGACTGGGTACCCTTGCAAAGTGCAGATCTCAAAGTAGCAAAGCAATCTATGGAGAGGCTGAGAGAAACAGCAATTATGTATTTTCAGGGTGTTGATTTAGTGTAACTAATTCCAGAAAAAACTCCATGCCCACATACTTATTGTGAATGTATGCCTACCTGCTATGGACACTGACTCTACAGAGATGGTTTCTGTGCTTTCTTTTGATACTTCTCCCACCTGCAGTGTAGATTTTTTTTTTCTCTTGTTACCATACTATCCTACAAGCTGCTTTTTAAAAACTGTTCCTTTCTAGGACTTTCCTGGAGATTTCTGCTTCCTTTGATATTGCTGTAAATTGGTTTCATCTTTTAAACGTAGTATATGCTAGGAAGTCCACAGTAAAAACTTATTCTAGTTCTGATTCCCTCTTTTGCTAATTTTGATTTAGTTTCCTTGTTGCCTCATGTATTCTGCTAATTTTGGATTAGATATTGCTCTTTCTACACTTTATGCCAGTTGTGGCCCTTTCCTAGTACTAATCCTTCAAAAGTGTCTTATAATTTAAGTAGAAGAACCATGGTTTCTTTGCATGTGTGATGCATACAGCTTCCAGTCACTGAAATGATACCAGATGGGGCCTGGTTATAAACAGGTAACCTTACATGCAACCATTGCCAAATACCTAAAAAAGGCTCCCAAAATTCCTGGTGTCTGCGTTCCTCTATCTTGTTCTTCTTTTATTTGTATATAAAAGCCAAGAAACCAAAAAATAGGAAAAACTTCCTCCCTGCTGCTGTCACTGATTTGGTAGGGAGAATTTGTTTTTAAATGAAGAATGTTTCTCACTGTACAAGTTTTCCCCAGTCTCTTATGGATCAACAAACTCATTATTTTCCCTAAATTATCCTCTGTCTGATGAATTAAAGTCATTAAACTTGTCTAAAAGACTGTGCTTTCTGCATTTTGGGAATAATTTATTTATACCTTGGAGCTGTTGTACACAGTCTGATATTCACCATTTGAGAACTTGTTCTTAATCTTCATAGTTGATCACTCGTCCTTCTATGAATATGGGCTATTAGTCTGCAACAATTATCTTTACTTATTTTATTTTGTATTGTTTTTAAAGATTGGGAATTATTTTGCCTCCTTTTCTGTCTTGCTTCTGAGAGATTGTTGTGCTGTTCCAGAAGGAGGAAAAGAGTTAATGTAGACAGTTAAACCTGGCCAGGGCTTTTTCAGGGACTATCTGGGACTACATCACGTGGGACAGGTTATCAATCCTTCTTGAGCTGTGTCTGCCTCAAGGAAGCCTCCTTGGCTGGTCACAACAGGTTTCCTGACCTGCTTTTCCCTTTGGGGATGAGGAGCTAAAGGAAAAGAAGAGAGCCTCCTCGCTTTACTAGGTATTAAATTAACTCTGTCCCCAAGTGCTTTGAGAACTTTTGAAGTTTACTAACTGTAGACTCATCTCTAGGATTCTTTATGTTACTTTAAGTGGGCCCAATTGTATCTGGTTTGTTTTGCTTTGTGATTATGTGCCAGAGAGTTCAGCAGTGGCTGTGAAGTCTTGGTGACACTGATGGTGAGGTGGGAAGAAGTGTGAGAAGCTGGCTTAGTCCTTCTGCCCTTCTCAGCTCTGACCCACCAGTACCATGGGGAGCAGAGTGAGCTGGCAAGGGGCATGCTTCCTGTCTCACCCAGACCTGCCACAGGGCATGCAGAGCTTTAGTGTATGAAGGAATGATCTGGCGGTTAACTATAAATAAAAGCAATAAAAAATCTAACAGGAATTTTACTTCAATAATTTTTTCCCAATGTTGGTTTTTGTTGCTTGCAAAAGGTTTTGATTTACAAACAATACATGGACTTAATATGTGAAACTGTATATCAGTTTACTCCTTGGTAAATTAATAATACTGGTTTTTTAATTAACAATAACGAAGCTCTCTGATCCAAGAGATTGTTCCTCCGATAAAGCTAGAAGCTAGTGCTAGAATGAGTAAGATAACATTCTGTGTGCGTAATAAAACATTATATTCCATCCAAATAGAGCATTTATCAAACTGTTAATTCTATTTCACTAAATTGCAGTTAAAAAAATTAACTAACATCCTGGCAAAACACATTACATTATCTTCTACATAGCTAGCTACATAGCATTATAATTCAGCAATTATAAAACTTAATCAGATGATGTATCCTCTGTTCTCCAAAGACGGAAAATGACCCAACTCTGCTTTATTTTCTCCATGGCTATGAAGAGACATTACAAGTTTTCTAGTAATTTCTTTTCCATCCAATTCATTCAATGATTTATTTGAAGTTACAGTGGCTGACCATTTCAGACTGATGGATGTGCTAATCCTGGTCTTTGTCAAAAGTTCTCTGGACTTTATTACCTCCTTCTTGCTTGGCTAGATTGAACTGAGCATAGGTGCCTTGGTTTTAATACTTACAAGAGTTTCTTACAGAGTACAGAATCAAATACTGTCTTGGTAACATGGTTTATTCGTGGATATTTAGAAAAGACCTGAACAGAGTAAGGAGTCAAACACTGCCAAAAGAACATTGAAGTGCAGGTTTGATGTTACCAAAAAACCCCAAAACTTCTCTCATACACACATTAATACAGAACTAACAAAAAAAGGTGATTATAATGTAGCATTCAGTTTACTTTATATTTTGAAAAAGAAAACCATATCTTTACAATATACATTATATGTAACCTGATTTTAGGCATAGATTGTAAAGTATGATACTGCTTCCCTCAGAATCTAGAGAAAAAAGCCTTAGTAAAATATAGATGTAGTTTCAGGCTGTGATCATTTCTTTTCTGAGGACAGCAAGATATGTAAGTGGCATATGTCCCCTAATATGTAAGTTGAACATTGCCAGGGCTCAGAAATATACTCAAAAAAGGCTGGAGGATTTATTTCATCTGTCACATTTTTCAAATTGAAAAGTCTATTGCACTTTTTTCTTTTTCTTTTTTTTCTTTTTTTTCTGAACAATGATTAATTTGGGACCTGGTCCACAATCCTGTAAGTCAGTCAGGTATGTTAGGATTGATTTTGATCACCTTTGAACACATTAACTATATCGCCTGAGCTATTACTCTCATACCAGAGAAGGTGACGCACTGAAATGGGCATTTTAGAACACATTTATATACAGTTTAATAAACAGTGTGTAGTAAAGAGAGTACTAGTACGGTATCTATAGGGTATCTATAGGGTATCTATATTACAATTCAAATAATATTCATGGCTGGAACTCAAAAGAAAAATTGGCACAATAGTTAAAAGGGGTCACTACCAATAACCAACAATAACCTTGCAAAGATGCAGGAAAATCTAAAGATTTCAATGTCATGACTCCACTGAAAAACATTAGGCATCAGTGGTCGATAACCCAAGATATTATGTAGGAAGTACTACATAATAACACTAATATTAGGCCTATTTACTATTTACACTGTCTTAGCATGAGTATGCTTATATCACGTCTGTGCAGTAGAGAAACTACCTTGGATGTATGTATGTTCTGTGATGACAAGATTTGGACAATCTATTTCTCAGTACATTTCTCAGTAGTATACCCTGTAAATCCTTAGGGGTTTTTGTTTCTAAAATCTCCTTAGCCCAGTTTGTAATTCAGAAAAATTACTTTCATGCCCTTTAAAAATGGATCTCCTTTTGTTCTCTGCCAAGTTCTATAGTGTGACTCATTTCACTGTGGTTTTTCCCTTTCTTTTGTTAAATCCCAAAAAGGTACACTGCTAGGTGACTCTCCATGTCATGTAGTGTTGTATATGGTATATAGGCACATGAACTTATTTTGGGGTTTCTTTTAGGTACTGGGACTTGCAGAGTTATTTCAGTTTTGTAACATTTCTTGTATAGGTTTATTTTTATGGACTTGTAATGCTTCCCTTGACATTAAGGTCTCTCATTATACTGAAATCTCAATTATATTAGACCTGTACAAACCCATGGCATATCTTTTTCTTCCCCTGCACCCCATTCTTCTCCTTGATTCTTCCACACATCTATCTACCCTCTGCAAAACTCACAGTTCTGCAATCTAGAGCTTTTTGCAAACTAGTATGTGTGTTTACCTTACTGTCCTATGTTATTTTTTTGTTTCCCTCTTTCCTGTCATATACGCAGCTTCACAAGTGTTTGAAAATAACTGATAATCTCAGTATGTGAGATTTTTACTCTCCCTTTGCACACAGAGCCATGTGTATAAGTAGAGAGAAGAAAAAATAGTTCAAGAGTGCTTGTATAGTTCTATTGCTTCCCTTTTTCAGAATAACTGCATTAGGAAATCCATTTTTTCTGTTGTTTTGAGTGGATTAATCAAGAGTTCAAGTCAGACCTGCTTGCAGTTTGACACTTAGAGACCAAGGGTTACCTGAAGCTTGGTAAGCATCTGCTCATAGTAGCATTTGTAAGAAATTGCTTGCTTTCTGTTGTGACAAACGATTTTCTGTCCTGCAGCATATATCTGGGGCAGCAATAAGTCTAGCAGAGCACAAGCAGAAGGATCTTTTAAAAATTATTTTGTAGGTCATGTACTGTACTATAACTGTGACTAGAGCAGAATTTGGATAGGGTGATAGAGATTTTACAATCTTTTGGAAGAATAAAGGTAAAAGAAACCCAAAGGTGATGCTCCCAAACATCTAGTGCTAGCTAGAAAAATATTGGTCCTTCACAAATAGCAATTAAATTTGTCTTCAAAACTGGGGAAAGAAGTAGAAATGTTGATGGTTGCAAATATCTTCAACATGTGAGCTGGTAAAACATGAAACGTTCTTCGGTGTTTTCCTTTTGCAGCTGCTACCAGCTGTATTAGTGACTTGTGTCAGGACTTCATGCCTTTGCATTTATGAAGTATCTTTTCCTAAATGGGCCAGACCACCTCCTGCTCAAAGCAACCTCTTGTGACTGACATCTCTGTTGGTCATCTGAAAGACAGCTGCCGGTCAGCATCAACATCCCAAGGGAGCATCCTCTCAACCTCTGCTGCAGGGAGGGATGGTAGCACAGACAGGATTGAAAGCAGAATCTGTGTCCATCTCTGCATTTTTTTAGTATTTTTCATGACTTAAAATTGATCCATACACATGGGACTTCTATGAACATGGAAGATGGGCAGAGCAGTAGTTCATCAATAGCGATGTTTTCTTGAAGCTCTCTCAGATCTCCCATGGGAAGTGATAGTATAGGACAGTGCAAAAATTTGACAGATATATATCTTTTTCTACCTGTGATTACTGGAGGCACACAAAGATGAAAATAGAGTTTGTACCCCTAAAGGGACATAAAGGTACTTTAGAGCTAAATATATCATACCCAGAAGTTTAATATAGAGTTTTGGTCTGCTAGCTGAGCTTGAAGTTATGATATGAATTTCTGAACTGGATACTGTTTCTTAGTGTTTTATCATTTTGTGATGGGGTATAGTTCATGGCAGCTAGTCTATCTGAATGGTCTTCCAGCTCTTTAAGCCAAAGGCATGAAGCTGGTCCTAGAGCATGAAAACCAGCTCCCTCTTCTAAGATAAATTATCTGTCCAAGAGGGAAAATGAAAAGGGCTTTCAATTTTTTTTGCATGCGCCAGTCCCCAAAATGGATCCACACTTTAAACCATGACTCTCTGAAAACCATTAAAAAATGCTGGGTCACAAAGTGAGTTCTTAATTATACCTCTGGAACTTTTTCCTGCACAGATGAAAAGTTATATATTATTTGTCTCTCAGTGAGCTTTTTTTATAGCTTTACATATAAAAGCTACTAAAGCCTGCATTATTAAATCACCATAAATGTGTTCCTTGAGTAATTAATTTGGCTAAAATTGTCATTATTTCCCACATACTGTATCCACAGACAGTGTTCAACTTGAACAATAAACAAAGCAATTACTAGATAAAGCATTAGACAGCAAGGGAACTAATTTGGTTAAAAACAGTTAAGATTTAAGGGAACTGGTGTCAAACTCACTATATGACCTTAGATATAATGTTTAACCTCTTTGTATTTCAATTATCTGGCTGTAAGCTGATGATCATAATGATATAGAATCATAGAATCATAGAATCATCTGGGCCAGAAGGGACCTTAAAGGTCATCTAGTCCAACCCCTCTGCAGTCACAGGGACACCCCCAACTAGACCAGGTTGCCCAGGGCCTCGTCGAGCCTCACCTTGAATGTCTCCAGGGAAGGGGCCTCAACTGGGCAATATCTGCTTTCCTGTATATTGAGGTTTTGCTCTGACAAGTTTATCAACTAACTAAAGAAGACAAAGAGTCCTTTAGCATAGGCATGTACAAGACATGACAAAACGTCAGTGCTGGACTGCTAAATGTTACTGTGATCATCAATGCAAATAATCAAATAACATCTGAGTAGAACACCAGTGTCTCATTCTGCAGCTGGGCTTATTTCTCATAATTGTTTAGTATCACATAGACGTGCACCCCATTGGGAGTATGTTTGGAGGTTCAGTCTTTAAAACTGCTGCAGTCACGAGAAATTCCACATCCAGAATCTTATCCCTTGCTAGCTGAATGAAACATTTTTTTATAGTTACAGTAATTAGAAAGTAAAATGATATTTCTATTCCAGAGTTTGAATAATAAGGTAATTTCCCAATTGATCTCTGTAAATTGATGCAGATTTAAAATCTCAGCTACATATGTGCATGTGAAGAGCATATAAACACAGGAGATGAACCTTAGAACATATATTCTCCCCTTGCAGTAGGAATATGCAAGTTGTTACCTGGTTTATTACAGTTTCTTAGAGAAAGGATTTTGAATACCCCAGTACTTTTTTAGATTAGTTATTTGCTATCAGCAGCCAGTGGTTCCAGGGATTAGACGTGCAGATTGAATTTTCAATTAAAATGAGTCTGTCTTTCAAAAACATCCTTGTCTGCAGTCAAAAGCTATGAGTACAAAGATTTCTCAACAGTCAGTGATTTTCAATATCAAATCCATCTGTCAGTATACCTGAAATAAACAGCATTATACTAATGGTTATAAGAAGGCAATGAAACTTTGAATCCTTTAATTTGATTCTGAGCTCAGGATAAAACACTTTTATTAACTGAAGTTATTTCCTTTACACCTATCAATTTACTCCTAAATTTATGTTCAGATGAGAAGAGCCTGATTTTTAAAGGGAATTTGCGGCTCCCACAAAGCTTTTAATTGACAGCTTTGGAGGCTGAACTCCTTTCCACAGCCACAGAGTACACGTGAAATGAGCGACAGCTGCATATGAGGCTTGCAGTACTGTCCTCCCAATGTGGCACGCATCTGACCAAAGGGAAAACCATTTCTAAAGTCCATTTGATGAATACCATGAACAGAAGGCGTTTTATGTAAGATACAGGTATTTGAAGGAGAATCTGGTTCTGTGTTCCATTTTGGACACCAGCCACCCCTCACGACAGTCTCTGATGCTGTGAACATTTCAAAAGAAAGAGGAAGCAAAGATCTTAGTGCTATACCTTTTCTCCCTCTGTCTGTGTCAGATGTGGATCAGATCTTAAGGATGAGCACACGCAAAACAATTTTTCATTATGATTTCGCATATGTTTTCCAAAATACTTAAACGTTATGTAAATGCTAGTCCCCTCTCTGAACTGTCTCAAATATTTAGTGCATTAGAAATGAAAACAAAGGCAAAGAGTGATACAGAGACTAGATTGCTCTGAAAAAAAAAGTAAAAAAGAGGGTGGGTTTTTTAACCTTGTGAAACAGAAGGATAGGATAACTGAAAATGTTCATAAAGTATCATCTCTCAGATAGTTTAAATCCTATGACTGGCTGAGAATAGAAGTACCTTCTCAACTTCATAACCGTTATTCCGGGGGTCATTTTGTATGTATCTATATCTACACATAAAAACATATGCAATATAAATCTACCAAAAGACATCTTTAACATCCTTTCCTTCTTTTGTACAATAATGTATCTTATGTCTGTATATACTTCATGGCATATTTATTTTTCAGAAAGGATCAAAATGTCAAATCTAGGAACAGTTTAATACAGATACTATTGTTTCTCTTAAATTAAAAAAATACAAAGGTCTCTGAATAAATTAGCACAGTTGCCATGGAAACATAGTGGGCAAGAAATATTTATAGTTGCTGCAAGCAATAATTTTGTAGTTTAATACTTTAAAATGTCAAGTAACACATAATCGCAAAACCAAAATAAAATGGGTTTTGTTTGTTTGTCATTGTGCATATTAACAATTTTCTGTTAAAATATATTTTCACTTCTTGCCTCCAGAAAAAAACAGCTAACCCTCACAAAAAGCCAAACCCCAATATTTTCTCTGGCTGGCTAAAAGCATTTTTCAGCTATAAAGACAACATTTTGTCAGACTTAGATATGCCATTTTGCATGTGTGATCATTAAAGTCAACAACTGGAGATTTTTAAAAGCTAATTAGGTTAAGAATCTTTTTAAATTTTTTAAATTTCAGCTACCAAAACTGTGTCTTATTCATAAATGCAACATAGCAAGTATCTGATATTCCTATTAAAATGAGCGTTATTCCTTATTCTTTAATTGAAATAGCACATTATAGTCATTTATAGGGAAGCACTGGGAAATTATTGTGGTATATACTGGATCAAGGTCTCATGAAATTCCTTATACCTCTTATATCCATTCTCAGCTAAACTCAGTAATCTTGACAGGGAAGCAGCACAAGTAGCTTCATTATGTTGTACATTGGTATAAACCATGAGCTTCATAACAAGGATGGACAAGGCCTTCACTTGTCCTCGGTCCCACCCATCCACAGCGTTTGGAAATGCTGATTCTCAGTTGTGCATTCTCTCAGAAGCATGTGTGGCTGTGATGTGAAGCAGATGTGAAGAAGTGGAGGAGTGTTGCAAGGGGTGAGAAGAAAGGGAAGTAGTCTACTTGAGTGTCCTTAAAAGGTGCTTTTAGAGGATGCTAAGAACAAGAGCAGACTTGAGATCCAAGTACTAATAGCAATGCTTCTGGTATTGATCCTGCAATGCCCTCTCACAGATGCTTTGTGACCTGCTGCACCCATCCATGATTTTGAAACGCTCCCTCTTCTCATTGTACCTAGCCTATTTGGTTATAAGTACTTGGTAAGAGAGGGAGAAAGCAACTATCCGAATTTCTGAAAGTATGTGCTGCTCAAAGTGTCAGGAACACAGATGGGCACTGTAGTTAACTGGTAGTTAAGACCTGCCTTGGTGAGCATGAACATCTGAAGGTACAGCTGGTAGCTACCTCAATGGTGTAGTGAAGACTTGAGGGGGGCCTACAGAAAGGCTGGGGAGAGCCTGTTTATAAAGGCCTGCAGTGACAGGATGAGGGGCAATGGCTTTAAACTGGAGGGGAGCAGATTTAGATTGGAGGTTAAGAGAAAGTTCTTTCCTATGAGGGTGGTGGAGCACTGGAACAGGTTGCCCGGGGAGGTGGTTGAGGCTCCATCCCTGGACATATTCAAGGTGAGGCTCGACAAGGCCCCGGGCAACCTGGTCTAGTTGGGTGTGTCCCTGCTGGCTGTGGGAGAGTCAGAGTAGATGACCTTTGGAGTTACCTTCTGACCTGGGCGATTCTATGATTCTATGAAGGCTGTCTCCTTCCTCTCTCACTAGTGAGATGAAGGTAGCAAAATTCTGATGTACCTCTAGGTAACACAAACTGTTGCAAAAATTAAAATGTTTCCTTAAATTAAAAATTCAGTTCCAAAAATTATGTACCACTTCAGCATAGCCTATTAGGTGGAAATATTTTTTAAACTCCAACTTATTTAAGAGTTTAAGGAACTGCTACAGGCTCTGCATTCAAACGGAACCTATCTAAGCACATCACTGAACATGGGCACACTTGAAGATGTACTTTCTCTAAGGAAATTTGAGAGGGTCAAGAAGATGGTGAAGAAAAACTACAAAATAAAATGTAATATTTCTACTAAATTCCTTGAACGAGAGAGGAATCCCTTTTAAAGCTAGAGGGATTCTTCCCATATAGTTCTTCTGTTTGAGTAAGGGGTAAGAGCAGAGTTAACCTAACCTGCTATAAATTGTGTGAAAGAACATAAATAAGGCATTCACTTCTGATGTTCACTCATTCACTTTCAGGATTTTACACTGTGAATAACTGCAAAGTGCTGTCAATTGTAACAGCAAGTTCTAAGCAAGATGAAAGTATTATATACATTATTGCATTGTATAGACCCATACATGTTTAAGGAAGACCATGTCTTCTAAAAGTTCATCTCCTCCCATTCAGCAATGAAAATCTTGAAGTATTAAGAACTTTACCTCAGAAACAGAGGAAAAATACCAAACAGAAGGAAGGAGAGATCAGGTTTTCTTCTCTCAGTGAAATTTGTTTATTTCTTGAGATGATCGAGGCCTATGTATGATTTTACCATCAATCACAACAGCAACTGCTAGCCGTCTGCTTTGTTTACCAAATTGGAAATGATAATTTCATGATTTATAGAACATTCAGGGAGAAAAATGAAGGTGACATTTCTGCTTGCATATTGGAAGTGAAATTTTTGAATGCTAAGTTTGTAAATAACAGGAAGGTTTCATATTAAAAGATTTGGGTTTCTTGATGATTGTTTTAACTATGTGCTAAGTTGCTTTAAAAAATGTTTTCTTATTTTTGTCATGTTCCTCATCTTGAAAATTGTTGGTTTGCTCCGTTATTTCATTTTTAGAGGATTGATTGTTTCCGTGAGTTTTTGAAGATGTGCCTGTAGCATGATTCCTTTTGCATTTTCAGTATAAATAACATATTAATGAGGGGTTTCTAGAAATAAACAGATCTTGACAGCGCTTTTCTGGATTGTTGAATTCTGTGTTGTTACTCATGATGATTTTAATTGCTATTGCCGTACACCATATTCTTAAAAAATATTTAGGTTTTTTTTATTTATTTAATGGATAAAATTATCTGAACATGTATGTAGTAGATATCTTAATGTGCTACATATCAACCATGTATTGAAGGTATAAAGCATCACTTGTGACAGTGAACTGAAACATTTCTCACTGCAGCAGCACAGTTAGAAATAACAACGTCTATACAAAGAACATCACAGATTATTTTAAAAAAATACATTGCATATTAAGTGATGTGCTGTGAAGCAGCGGACAGAAGAGAAAGCATGTAGCATTGCTTCTGATCTTCCAGAGAATCTAGGTTAGGAAACACTGTCTCACACTGATCTACATGCCGGCCTCCAGCAGGATGTAGCTTGACCTCAGGCTGACTCCAGAGTCACAAGCTAAAAGGAACAGTTATGCAATGGAAAGTGGCTAAAATTAACCATGTGAAACCCCAGAAGGCTGGGGTGATGGTACCCAGAAATCATGTTAAATTTAAGGAATTACATTCGGTTATTTCACTGAAAGAACCGGCTTGCATTATTGCAGTGTCCATCTTTACTGTGCTTACAGACCATTATCTTTCAATCTCCTGGCATAATTTTCTATTTGCCAGCTCATTTATTACAAAATGCAATATTCTTCCCATCAGATATAAGTTGTTCAGAGGATGCCCAGGAGCCCTTCTTCAATTTAAAGAAAAGGGGGGAAAAAAGAGAGAGAGGGAAGAATAAAAGAGCACAACAATTTAGTGGGGATTTTTCTTTGAAAACTTCAGCTTTTTATTATTTGTTTTCTGCTCCACTGTTTCTTCAGTCACAAAAGCAGAATTCTTTAGCAGAAGAACATACTGAGAAACTGGTGGCAGGATGCAGATGGGAGGAGAAGCTTCCTTTCACATTTTTGCCCTCTCTGACCAGTGCAAGATCAACTGCAGGTGGGGTATGCCAGAGCTATTGCTCCCCAGCACCACTTAGGAAAGAGGGAGTTACTCCCTATAATGACCATCTTTGTCCAGAATCAAGACTCTGAAAGTTCCTGGTAGGTGGATTGAGTGCCCATAATTGCACACTTCTCTGCATGGATAACTAGAGAGACTAAAATAAAGTTTAAAATAGTACAATGTTAGTACAGGTCTCAGCTGACGAACTCTGTTATGTAGAAAGATGATGCCTTCAGGTTAGCCCAGACAGGTGCACAATACCTGGAATATTGTGTCCAGTTCTGGTTACCTCAATACAAGAGAGATACCGAGGTGCTGGAGAGAGTGCAGAGGAGGGCAACAAAGCTGGTGAGGTCCTGGAGCATAAATCTTATGAAGACTGGTTGAAGGAGCTAAGACTATTTAGTTTGAGGAAGAGGAGGCTGAGGGGAGACCTCATCACTCTCCACAACTACTTGAAAGGACACCAGAGAGAGGTTGGTGCTGGTCTCTTCTCACAATTAATTAGTGACAGAACGAGAGGGAATGGCTTCAAGCTCCAACAGGGTACGTTTAGACTGAACATTAGGAAAGAATTTTTCACAGAAGGAGTGGTTGGGCATTGGAATAGGCTGCCCAGGGAGGTGGTTGGGTCACCATCCCTGGATGTGTTTAAGAGTCATTTAGATGTGGTGTTGGGGAATATGGTGTAGGGGAGAACTTTGTAGAGTAGGGTAGATGGTTGGACTCAATGACCCCAATGGTATTTTCCAACTGAAATGATTCTATGATTCTATGACTCCAACCAATAGCAACACAATACAGCAGAGCCCTGTTGTGGAGCACAGGAAGCAGAAACTGCAACTGCACGTGGTCTGTCCCAAACTCCCTCATCCATGAAGACTTTACTGCAGCAAAGTTACTGCACTGAACTTTGCTACTACTTTCCTGTAGCACACAGCTAGAGCTCCATGAGAGGTGGTGTGTTAAGGCTGGTGAAGACCTGCCTTGGGTTTGCAGGTAAGTCAGCCTTAGAAAACGAAACGGTGTTTTCCTTCTTTGCAATACTTTTGTTTGCATTGAGCATGTTTACAGGTTGTTGTTGGCTCTGATGATAAGAAAGAGAGCAGACATTCCAGCTCATTTTATCTTCTGTGCCCCCCACAGAAAAGGATTAAGTATTTTTACTTTAAGAAACAAGTCTTTCAACCGAACACTAAAAGCTGTGAAGAGAGAGAAACAACATTAAAATAGATAGCTTAATTCTTCACATTTCAAATGTTTAACTGTATTTTTGGTTTGCTTTTATTTTTATTTTTTTCTTGTACTTCTTTCCAAGAAGTCTAGAAGATTTGTAATGGTCTTTTTCTGACAAGACAGTTTAACAGCCTACCTCTACAGTCAAAGCTTCAAATCTCTACTATTTTAGAGTGAAAGGTTCACATAGATAGTTGTGTGAAATGCAAACACTTCCTGGAAAACAAATATGATCCAGGGATATTAGTAAACTGAGATTAACAAAATCCCTTACAGTAAGACATTTGTTCTGGTGCAGAGAATTATTAATTTACTGAAGTTCTGACAGCATATTAATGTTTCATATAAACCTCCTGAAACGTCTGAAACCAAAGGAGTATGTAAATTATAAAGGAAGATGAGAAAAATTTCAACAACATACTCTCCAATACAATTAGGAGATAGGGTTTAACAGAAGCACATGAAGAATTTGAGCATATTCTTTTCCTTTCTCCTGAATAATGCAGCTGCAATTAAAACTTCCCAAGATGTCAATTTTAAGCATTTGTAAAGTTACAGTGTACACCTAAGAAAGAACCAGGAGACTAGTTCAATATGAAATTATGACCAATTCTTATACTGCAAGGCAACAGATGATAAAATCTACTTCACACTATGAATTTCTTGGTTTAGGCCAGTAGTAGACTTTATTATATTGCTGTCTGCCTAGAAGTGCTACCTACAACATCACAGCTAAAAAGAAAAGTTTCTGAGGCCCTGATGCCGCAGCTGTGTGCTCAGATGTACTACTCATACAGAGAAAACGTCAGCTTATTTTTCATTGACTGACATTCTTGTGTCGTTGCTAGAGCTAATAAGGATTCCACAACATTTCTCAGGAGAGAAAATACTGAATTAAAGCCTTCTTAGGTCTGCATTTTGTGGAAAGCTCTTTAATTCACATCACCCTGGTTCTCCTTGTTGTCCTTGCTTGGAATATCAAAATGAAGCCATATTGGCATTTATGACAGATATTGGGTAGCTTGAGGAAAGGGATAACTTGACATGATGCCTCTTGTCATGAGCACCTGAACTCAGTGTTGCATAAAGTGTCTTGCAACCAAGTGTCCATATACATGTACATGCACTCAAGCCAGGCTTTTTTTCCTCACTTAGGAAGTATATGCTCAATTCAAGGGATGTGCCCTGAGAGGTGGGAAAAAGAAGAAGGATAAATTGTTAATTTTTTTTCCAATAAATGCATATTTATGTAAAAAAAAAAAGTCAGAATGTAGTACAATAAATCCTACACACATTCTTTCTTAGGAAAAAAAAATCTCAGTGAAGCATGTCACTAAAGATTAATATTAAATAGAAATTATTAGTAAATATTTTAATTTCTTGGTGTCTTTAGGAAAACAGTCACAGACATCTTCCAAAATAAATGTTCAAACTTCTTATTTTTTATTTCCTACTTTTTGCAAATGTAAAGTAAAGATAAAGGTTTATTCAAATACTTTCTTTAAAATCTGAGTAGAATACTGCACTGCTGAAATATGCAGAGTACTTCCAAAAAAAATTGCTATGTAAAAATAATTTCATTCTTCTTTGAGCTCAGAATGAAGATGGATGATAGCTGTAAGTATATTACTTTGCAATAAAAGAAGTAAAGGTTATTAAGGGAATTTTATGAACTTGCATGATTAATAGAAAATACTTGATAAAATGCACTTTAGTGTCCTATTAGAAGAAAGTAATCCTTTCTAACTGAAAATCTGCCTTTTTATTTTTCATGCCTTTTTCCATCATTGTCAAGGCTTTACAAAGCAGTAACGTTCACATTTTGCACTCTTAACAATTATCAGTTTTAAATGATTTGGGAGAAAAGTGCAACACAGGTTCCCCGCAAGATCTGCTTTTTCCTGTGTGGCTATGCATATGTCTGTGTATATATGTGTCTATGTATGTGGACGGTGGGTGAAATTGTAGCATTTGAGATTGCAGCATCCCCTGTAAAGTTAAAGATGCCTGGCATTCTTTTAAATCACATATGACTTGGCCAAAACTGAAATGTTTGGACTGAAATTTTCCACAGTAGGTTTATTCATCAGACGGAATCTTATTCAAAACATTCAGGCAAAATAGTTCAGCTCTTTCAGAGAATGAAATTAGGCAAAGTATGTTGTTTTACCAGTGTTAAAGAACATTAGAGAAGAGTGTCTTGCAAAAGCTGGAACAGAACCCAGAAGCTGTTAGTTATGCCATCTCTCTCTGGCAGCAAGCAGCAGTAAAACCAGCTGCTGTGAGAATGCCTCCTTTGCTTTCAGATCCGCATAGAGGAAACTGGAATATTTCTGCTACAGACCAGGAGTGATGGTGCTGCACGTTAGTTATATAAATGTTGCAGGTGTTCCCCACAATTATGATATTTTTTTAAATACAAGTTACAAGAAGATATAGAGATGACGAAACCAAAAGTGCCCTGCTAAACTGTAATTAAAATTATGTCAAGTGACAGAAGAGAGAAATTGCTGAAATTTCCACAAGTATTCCTTCATTATGACGTCGTTCCTATTAGATGATGATATACTTTTTTTTTTTTCCCTTTCCAGAAGACCCTTCTTTCACCCAATGTTAATTTTTCAGTTACTAAATACTTGTTCTTTTCACTGTGTAATGTAATTTAACATGGCTGTATGATTTATCTCAGGTCTTTATTTTATTAGACCAACCTTGAAAACTGTCGGAGGATGACATATGAAGTTGAAAGTTTTTGTATTCATAATCTGGGTCCTTATCAAAAAAGGATATCTAAAAGTCTAAAAGTACAGATGTTTGGGTTATGTTCATTCCTGATACCTTCTGGCATGCTCCTGGGCTTGACATCTCTCCCTTAAAACATTGGAGAACTCTTGGCCCTTCCTGTCTCCCATATATATTTGTTATGTTATCTCCATTTCTTGTAAAAGAGGAAACCTGTCAGGGAAACCTCATACTTGGGCCAGACCCAAATGCTTGGACTTCTCAATTGCCAAGGTTTGTCAGTTCCTGTACCTGAGAATACCCATAGGACAAGAGGATGAGTCCATAGCTCATTGGCTCAGGTTGTAGGGATGGTCTGATGAAGCAGAAAGATTACTTCCCCACCTTAACGTCCTAAGTCACGGGACATTGCTGTTTCCTCTGTCATTTTGTCTAATGGATCCCCTCTTTGAAGGAGTCCTGCAGGTCTCATCAGGAGCTGCACTATGGCTGGTTGGAGACGTTGGCCCTAAGGGCATAGCAGAGCTCCACAACAGGACAAGGTTATGCCGTTTTGCCATCTCGGTCTCTGTTCAGTCCCCGTAACTTGACTAAGCTCAGGATTTTATTTCTGTTATGTATCAGATAACTGTTCGCAATATATTCCTGTAATTTGAAAGGTACTAATATCTCAAGTAAAGAAATATTAGTATAGACATTTTAGCCATGTTCTTGCATCTTGATACCACCCTTCAACCTTCCTGGGTTGAGCCCAGTCTCTATTGTCCGTCAAAACTCTCACTTACTTCCATCAAACCCCGAAAATACAGTGCAGTGGGAGAGAGACCACTCATCTTTCATGGCAGTGAGACATGATTATTTCCCTCCAGAAGGGTTTGCATCAGTCATCCCTACAAAGTCTGGGGCTGGCCTCTGGTATACAAATTCATGCATAACTCTCTACACAGACACTGGGACCCAACTGAAGCCATGTGCACTGCTGCCTCTGCAAAATGTAGTATCCTAATTAAACACCACAAAATCCACCAAGGGTTTGTTTGAGCAATCTGTCAATTATCAAAAAGTGGGTGTAACTCTGTTTCAGATTATATTCCTTCTTTTAATAGCTCTGCCTCCAAGCAGGTGCAGCAGCAGCATCCAATAAAACCACATTTATCAGGAAAGCAAAGTTTTTTTGTAATCTATTTTCGCACATTCTGGGGGGTGTGGTTTCACTGAAAAGCATTTTAATACCAAGATAATAGGCACTGTGAAAGGTTGCCAGCCAAACTCTCATAATCAGTACTTGCAACTACCATAGTAAGTCTCTTACTGTTTACATTTTTATCTTGTATTAAGGAGTGCTTCTTTGAACTAAAAATATAATTAGTGGCTAATAAAAGAGCATATTAGATTCTTCACAGTGTAAATGATATGGTACAGATTAACTGAGCTGTGTCAACTGAGGTTCAGGCTTGAGTTTAATAGGATAGTGAGAGAATTTGCAGACCACATCAAAAGAAACCCTGATAATATCAAAATAACTAAAAATTCATAAGCAGATCTTGTAAATTCGTTTGCTCTCTATATAGTTCTTTTAAAATTCAGATGGAAAGATAATTAAGATAATGTGTCTAAATATAGAGGACATTTATGACTGGAAGCAAAACTGGTGATTTATTTTATTGCTATATGCTATTCAGGTTGCCTAATTGGATTCAGATTATTTTCTATTAAATTGATTATATTTCATATATTCCAAACGTATAACGAATCTTTTCCCATGGAATGTTAATGCATCGATATTGTGAATTGTCTTGCATTTGTTAATAAGATTACTGTTAAAATATAACTTTGGATGTGTGCAAAATTATCTCTATCAACATCCTGTATTGGGTGGAAGGCAGTGAACTGTGCCACTTACAAATTGCAGACACCATCAGAATGGAGAGAAGAGAAGCCATGAAGAAGAGCACTTCTGTGAAGACCTGCTCCAGAAAAAAAAAAAAGGAGGACTAAGACTGAGAGAGGAAAGGGGAGAACTGGCTTTCTGGGTTAGCATGTGTATGAATGTACCTTCATCCCTGGATACAGTCAATTGGAAGACCAGAATTTGATTTTCCTTGAAGCATAGAATTAACAGGGAAAAAAATTTACATGATTTGTGCAACAAATTTCAGTTTTGTCAAGTGTAAAATACTATTTTCTACTCTATTCTTCTGAACACTTCTGAAAGGGGCCAAGAGTGTTAGTGTTGACTCTGAAAATACTTAAGAGATGTAGCATAGACTATTCTACTGTAAGAAAATGTTCCAAATTGATTTGTTTCAAATCAACGGAGAATGTGCTCATACCTTTTATCAAGTAAACAACCCTCACTGCATTTTCAAACAGCTCACCTTTCTACATGATATTTTTTGGAATTCAAAA
The DNA here is from genome assembly GCA_004320125.1 of Scolopax mira. NCBI lineage: Eukaryota > Metazoa > Chordata > Aves > Charadriiformes > Scolopacidae > Scolopax > Scolopax mira. Next base: position 68,165 of record BJBW01001016.1, read on the forward strand.
AGCTTAGATTACTGTGATTACTGTCTTCCCTCTTTTTTTTTTTTCCACATCTTGTTGGGGAGACATTTAATTTTGTTATGCTGGAGCCTGGTGATAGCATTTTGTAATTAAGTGAGTGAATGGAGATCAGAGGTGTTAAATACACGAGGCAGGGTAATGAAAGATAAGGATCCCTCAGGATGAAGAAGATGGGTCAGAAAGGGGTCCACCTCAAGTGCCTATGCAAAACCACACATAGCCCAGGAAGCAGAGAGGAAGAGCTGAGGCTGTGCATGAGGCCGCAGGATAGCTTATATGACAGCAGGTATGTGATGGGTGCTATGGCCTTTGTAGGAAACACGTATGGGGAAAAAAAGGTGTGGGTGCCATTTAAAGGAGGGAGCAGCTGGAAGGTATGGAGCTGAGTGATGAGAAATAGGAATTGACAATGTCTTTGTCAAATGCCTTGCACAAGTCCAAGCAGATGATGTCAGTTGTTCTCCCCTTATCTACCAATGCTGTAATGCCATTATAGAAAGCAATTTTTTTTACCAAATTTCAGACACAATTTTACCTTAATGAAGCCATGTTGGCTGTCACCAATCACCTTATTTTCTGCATGCTTTAGTGCAGTTTCCTGGAGGATCTGCTCCATGTTCTTGTCAGAAAGAGAGGTGAGACTGACTGGCCCGTTGTTCACTGAGTCTTCCATTTTTCCCTTTTTAAAAAATAGGGGTTATGTTTCCTCTTTTCCAGTCAGCGGGAACTGGACCACTACAACTTCTCAACAAGAATTTTTCTAGCCCCAGAATGAGATTTCTAGCCACAGAATGAGAGATTTTATTTTGATTACTTCATATGTAGCTTTAAACATGAATATAGTAAACATAAGATTGGTTATTTAATTGACTAAAAATTCAATATATAAACAGTGATTAAAAAAACCTTCAATTTTAAGAACAAAATAAAACTTATATAGCTTTTAAAATTTTCAAATACCCCACAGATATACAAGATGAATGTGCAAATTAGCCAGCATTTCTCTTTGTGACTAGAATATATATATTCATCCTTCACTCAATTATCTATCAAATCACGTATCTCCAATACTGAATCACTTTTCTTATCAAATTACTTGCATCACCTATCAAATCAGATTATATCTTGAATATACTACAATTCCGTATTATTATTTAGAACACCAGCTATGAAATGATGCTCTACATCTCTCAGTAAGTGATTAGATTATAAAAAGTATATGGCATACTTGATAGTAATAAAATTCAATACAGTTTTTATAATGTAATATGTGGTTTGCCAAAGTAGAACTTCCTTGACACTCTTAGAAATTGCAGATTTTTAAGGATTTAAGGATTATTGTTACTGTCAGTTCCTGATGGATACTGGGAACTGCATATGGTAAAAAGGTTACGATTCATAAGATACTTTGTGAAATTGTTGGTATTCTATACGTCAAAAAAAAAAGACCATAATTGCCCCTTTTCAATTTTAAAAATATGACTGTTTAAAAAACAATTTGAAAATATGAATTTGAATAAAAACCCTCAATTGCCATGGAGAGTATTTGCAGTGATTTTCCACTTTTATTTCTTTCTGTAATCACATACATGAATTCTTCCTCACTTATTCAAGAATGTTTGTGGAGAGGAAATATGAATACTTTTATGGGCAAGAAGTGTTCATGCAAATATGTGTTTGGATAACTGTTTACACCATTAATATCTTTCAAGGTCTGTTCCTATACATAAATGTTCAGTAAGGAAGAAGCACACAGAGTCCTTCAGAAAGAGTAAATACTTGAAATAGCTACTGTAATGAGGGATTCATGGAAACTGTAATACTTTTCCATGAAAAAGTTGCAGAATAAATGTTGGTAAAGAAAAATCCTAATGATAGAACTCCTGTTGATTTCTTCCCCAAACAGAAGACTGCAATGGGTACATTTGTTAAATTATCAACTGTTTTAAAATGAAATGACTTCTTGAGTATTTAAAATATCATTAAAAAAGTATTCCCTGTTCTGCTGACATAATTATACAGAAAAATGGTTGTAAAGCCTCAAACTCCTCCAGCTGGAGTGGCTTAGAGGGGACACAATGGAGTCTATAAGACCTTAAGTGATATACAAAAGTGGGAACTATTGACCACGTCCTCCAATAATACTAACCATCAGGTGAGGCTAGTAGGAGTCAATCCTTATAGCATTTAAGGGTTGGATTCTCATGTCACTGGTCATAATCTTGTGGGACTCTTTGCCAAAAGATGTTGTGAGTGCAAAAAGTATACAATAGCTCAAGGGAAGGTTGGATGAGTACTTTGAAGTGCCACATGGTTGGTTAAAGTAAATCATTACTTTAAATAAATTTTAATAAAAATAATATGTTTTAAGATGCTTTCCCTCTTCTGAATCCATAGTAGCCCACTGACTAAGGAACAATAAGTAGCAGTCTGTAATTATCTTTATTATATATCACATATTGCATCAGGTATCACACCCTGAGAGAGAAACACTGGTGACAGACCCCAGTACCCTTTCAAAAATCTATTGCCCCTTTTGAGTAATAGTCATAAGGAAGACAAAAGGAAATATTTTTACTGCTTCACCTGAAAGACGTAATGTTGAAGAGTCTAAGCATTTCCTGTCCCATGAAGTAAAGTGACCTTTGGTAATAGTTTTTTCTTTGTGAGGGACAAAAGATGGGAAGAATATGTTTTGAAATGTTTTATCCAATAAGATTTTCAGAAATTTTAAAGTCTGATGACAATAATAATAATAATAATAATAATAATGATGTTTGATTATTGTGCTATGACCTGAACACCACATCATACTTCAGAAGTATAATTTAACTTCTCAGGATAACTGTATAAAATATACAAGAAACTTGACCTAATATTTTTGAGGAAATGTAAGGATGTACAAGAAGAAATAAGGGTCAATAGTGTAGCTTTCCTATGGAGGTGGAAATTGCACCAACAATTCATATGCCAACAGTTTGGCAACATCAGTTGGTGGGATGAGAGAGTCAATTATTTTTACCTCTTCATATCTGGATTTGTAATTCAAGTAGCTAGAAGCATAAGTTCTTGGTTGTTTTCACTTTTCAGACCTAATTTTCACCTACAAAACAGACAAGCAGAATTTTACTCAGGTGCAAAACCTGCTTTTTCTTTTCACAAAGTCATACTGCAAGTGCAAGGCCCAGAGTTATTCCCTAGGAGTTTTACCTTCCCTTCTGCATTGGAAAGAGATGCTAGGTTCAGCAATACTTCCTTCATCTGTTTAATATATCATAGTTAAATATGATATATTAAGGATAACCTTTCACCTTTCAATGTGAGGTTAGAAAGGATGATTTTGAAATCTATCAATCTGTCCAGATCAATTTGTCCAGAAAACAGGGAAAATGTTTAGGCAGGACCACCTGCTTGTGGATGAATTGGTTCAGTTCTTTTTCACTGATTCTCAAGACCTACAATATCCCAGACTCATATCTGTTTCACTTACTCCTTTCCAAGTATAATCTTTTTAGCCTGCTGAGATCAGTCAGCAGCCATTGCCCGGAATCATAGTTCTATTTGAATATAACACTCTCTAAGACACATAAAAAAGAATCATGAATGTATAGCTAGACATGGGTGAAGAACAGCTGATCTAAATATATCATTACAGGCATTAAAGCCAAACATTTCTATGTCAGAAGTAATTCACATGTTCATTTTCTAGAGATACGTGTTGATTTTTGAACTAATCAGGTGTTTCTTTCAGTTCCATCCTTCTCCATTTTTCTAACTCCAGACTTCTTAACCTGTTTTTACCCTGACAGATGAGCTAGCTCTCCAAGGCATTTTTGGGTCCTGATCTCCCAGTGTTAGTGTAACAGCTAATTAACTCTGAGGTCTTCTCTTAGACTGAGTCAGCTCTTTCCTTCCGAGACAAACCCACTTGGATGAGGTTGTGGAGGTTGTTTATTCCAATAAAAATAAGGTGGGTTTATGTGTATATATATATGTATGATATAGACATGTGTGTAAACGTGCACCAGGTGTGGCTCCATAGACTCTCCACTGCTTTTTCACCCTTTAATATCTGCTTACTGCAGATGACTCTAAGTCATCAAACACTTCAAGAAAAACCCACCAGTCTCAGTGTTTCAGGCTGCCACACTGAAGCATTTGAACAGAAAGAAAGACTCAAGAGGTAAGGAGCATGTGGGGTCCCAAGGCAAGGGTTATGCAGTGTGGCTGTGATGGGTGAGATCCAGGCATAGCCTTTGGCAGCACAGACATAATTGTCCCTTTACAACCTGCCTGAGAGCTAAAGGGGCTTTCTTGCAGGGCATGGTTGTTAGCAGTACAGATATAGCACCAGAGACCAGTTTGCTCTCTCGCTTGTTCTCTCCTTTCCCCAATTTCCTTAGGTTTTATTCAAACTTTGTCTTAAGATATTACCTGTACTACAGGTGTTGATTCTTCATTTTGGTTAATGACTCTTATTTCCTTCTTTTTCTATTTTACACTCAGTACAAAACTCCCTGGTACTTCCTAGTTGCAAAATATTAAAAGATTTATTTAATAAAAAACCTCTTCTGGCTTACTTCCAGTTTTCTAGCATGTTCCAAAGATCTCTTTTGGGCTTTCATTATTTTAAATGAACATTAAACCCCCCTGTGGTCACCCGAGCAAGTGTCTGTGTTAGAAACTACTTTATTAAATTTTTAGTGATTTTCTTATCCCAGGAAGGCTCTTCTGATGGCTTTTCCAGAAGTGATGACTCATCTCATTTCCTTAAATCCACAGGGTAAATTGCAATAGTGAGTAAAGGAAAACATCTCATAGATTTTATCAAAGGCATGTGGGTGAAACTGCTATATTGTTTGCCAGTTGTTCATGACACGGTAAGTCTTAGTAATCAAAAATGATCTATAATTCTTGCTCGACAATTTATGTATGTTGATGTAGTAGCAAGTTTAGCTATTGATTCCTGTATTAATTTTTTTAAAAAAGAATTGTGTTATTTATCATTAGTTATCCTTAACAGGATGTGATACTGTAGTTTCTTTTAAAGCTAAAGCTCAATATCTACAAAAAAGCATGTTCTGAAAGAACTCTTTATTACAGCGAGAAAGATAAGGTTAAGTCTGCCTTTTCAAAGATGAGCCTAATCTAGATTCTAATTGCATCCAAAAATTGATCTTTTGCAAAATCTGAGATACTCTAAGAAATCAGAGGCTACAAACACTGTGATAGAACTGATTTTTTCTGAAATCAATCTGCTTTTCTAACGTTATCTAGGTTCAGCAACATTTAAAGACCAAGTAATACAATTTTGCTTTGATTACTCAATGGGTGCTATATAGTAGTTAGATAATGGGGTTATTGATGTTGATATAAGATGGAGTATAGCAGCCTTGGGTGTTCCAGAATTCATCCCGTCCCCTCTGATTCTAAGCACAGACACAGAAAGCACCTGCAAAGTGCAGACTTAACAGCAATAATTGTGGATAAAATATTGTTGAATTTATTTAGGTCTTTCATAAGGAATATAAAGTTCCTACATATACATGGGATCCAGCCCTGTCCTTTTTTGAGGACTGCAGCTAAATGAATAAAACCACCACCTTTCTTGTGTAAAATAAGGACACTATTGGGACATTTGGTTTTAAACTTTTGAAATTGAAAAATGAACTCCTGTCCTCCAAAACAAACATTTCAGAGACTGCAGACAGTTGCAGGGAACAACAAGGAAAGTGTCAGGTGATGTACAGAGAATTTTAATCAGTTCAGGCACCTACAGTTCCAGGTAATCTCAGAAAGGAGCTGTTCTGGATCATATATTAGGGCAGAGCACATTTTGTCATTGGAAGGCTGATTCCACACTACCTCAGAAATTTATACTAAAATATGCTAGTACACACATATTAAATATCTGTTAATTCTTAAACTTTTTTTCCCTGCATTTCCTCTTCCATTTGTCTTGACCCTGTGAAGCCCACTTCTATGTATACTTTCATCTGCTCTGTTGCATATGAAATTGTGACTATTCAGAGGACTGCAACTCCCAGTGGTAAACATAGACTTAGCTGTCAGAGGAAAAATTCCATGTTGATTTCTTTTGCACAGCTAGAGATTTGAGGAATAGATTTTGAGACTGAATTCTAAGATCCTTTCATGGGGAGAAATTCTGGGCTGCTGTTCTCACCCTGAAAAGGCTGGAAGACCAGGGGAATCAATATGTGCTTCCTTTCATAAGGCCTCCATGAAGCCTGCAAAAACTTTTCACAGGGGTTCTGGAAACTATTTATGTCCAAATAAAAAATAACCTTATCCATCAATTATCACCACTTCCTCTCAAGTTCTTATCCTAGGATACATTTTATACCAGAAGATGCAGGGGTCAAGTATAATGTCTACTGTTCCAGTTTATCTTAGACATAGTCCTCATGTGATGATGTTTCTGATCCAATAAAAAAAGATGGTAGTGTTGGGAAATTTGGAAAAAGTACCAAATATTCCTGTAGATAACATGGAATTCATAAATCATTTTGTTTATCTCATAGCATGGCATATATAAAGTTTGCATCTAGCTTCTGTTGGCCCTCCCTTGAGGTCATGATTGTGCTTTGGGATTTATATATAAAGCAGAAAACAGATTAGAATTCCAATGGAGAGTAATCCCTTTGATAATGACTCATCTAGTGACAAAGATCCCACTATTGAGATTATGGCAATAAATTTCAAATATATGCCAATAAAAATCAGAATGAAGATGTCTGTTGGAATTTTTTCTAGCATTTATTAATGTTTTACTTATTAATTTTTGTGTGGAGAAGATGGGTGTGTGTTTGGTTTTTTTCCTGCTCTGAGGGAAATGTTGCCAACGTAGGTTATTTGCAGAGCAGAAGGAAAACAGGAGCAATACATGGACCCTATGTCAAGGTTTATTTCATTCAACCTAAAATATGCATGAGATTCTTCTGTAGATTCATTAGATTATTTTATCCTGGGGATGCCTGTATTGGACAAACAGTACCTAAAAGAAGTTGCATATTTCAGCTGAAATCTCTCAAAAAGTTTCTATTGGATTTTTTTTCTTATTTCTATCATAACATCAATTCTGGATCAATGATTTAATCTGTTAGTTGTGGTAGGCTGAGTGCAAGGGCTGCACTGACAGATCAGTAGGTATAACCCCAGCAACTGAAATAAAAGCAATCCTTAAACTCTGACAGCTATAGCAATGGCAACAACAGCAGGGAGGGAGTGCTGTGGAAGCACCCTCTCCTGCAGGAGCAGAATGACACCCCTCTTTATCCCAAGGTTTTGTATATTGTTCTTATTGTCATTTGAAAACATGATGTCATGACCTTGCGGTCATGACCATGAGTAATGCCGCCTCACCAGCTTTTTCCTAACATCTCCTCAAGTTTCCTATCTATCAAAAGCAGAACAGTTGCATTAGTTTGAGTAGTCAGTTGCAAAATGCCTCTGTAGAGTGGAAAGTATAAGGTATTTTCAACTTCTGAAAACATTCTGAAAACACATCGGTAGTGCTCGTAAGGCTGCTATGCTTGGAAAATGATGATTTTTAAGTGTGTTATGCAATAGTTTAGGGGAAGAAGACAGCCAAAGGGTGAGGGGAACCCACAGGTTAGGGGCTAGAAAATTGTACATTTTCCAATACATTCCCACCGAGGGGAGTCTCCCATGGGTGCTAAAAGAAATTAGCACAACAAACATAGCATAGAATAGACTTTGTCTATCTTCTAATGAAAGTGTTGTCACTCAAGGCCCCCAATGACTGGAAAAAAGGGAATGTTGCTTCCAACTAGAGAACAACAAGAAGGGCCCAGTGAACCGTAAGCTTCACCTCAGGCCCTGACCAGGAAACATATCCTCTTGGAATTAGTTTCCAAGCAAGAAAGTAAGCAAATTAGTCACTGTGGATTTACCAGGGCAAATCTTACTTGACCCAGCTGCTTGCCTTTTCTCTGAAAAGACCAGATATGTGGGTGAGACAATAGTGGGTTAATGCACCTAATGCTTTTGTCACCAGCTCCCAGGCATTCTTACTTGGAAATGGAAGAACTGTGAGCGGTGCAAAGGGACCATTATATGGCTTGAAAACCAGCTGGGCTGCCAACCTGCCAAGCTCATAGTGCAGCAATCAATAACTTGATGCTCATTTGGCAGAGGTAACAGAGTACCCTGGGGTCAATACTGGAGCTGATATCATTCAATATCTGTATCAGCAGCTTGGATGATGAGACAGAATACACTCTCAGCAAATTTATGGCTGATGCTCTATCAGGGAGAAAATTGACTGACATGCCAAATGGCAGAATTTCAATCCAGAAGGACCAGAGTAAAATACAAAAATGGACCAGCTGAAGCCTCATGATGTTCAGTATGAAAAGTATAAATGTCTCAACCCAAAGACAAATAACCATGCAAATGGGCACAGTCTGGGAACTGACTAGCTACCTACCAAAGAGGATCCAAGCAGTCAGAGTGGATGCTGATTTGAACATCAGTGTCCTGGTTTGAGGTAAAACAGAACTGATTTTGTTTTCAGTAATTTTAATATTCAGCTAAGCCTCTTCTAACTAACTAAACTCTGAAATTAATGGTGCATTTTTCAGGCCGTGTCTGCTTCTAGCAGGTAGGATCTGACATTTATAGTGAATACCAAGGGATGGTGTGCAGAGAGGCTCCTGCTTATGCTTATTGCTAAAACAGCCAAGGTCAGCTAACTGTTATTTGCCCCATTGGAGGGTTGGAAATGGAAAAGTGCAGAGGGGTTCCACCTGCAGGGAGGAGTGGACAGGACAGGTGACCCAAAACTGACCAACACGTAATACATCCCATCTGCCCTGTGCTCAGTATAAAAGCTGAGGGATCAAAGGGTCAACCCTCTTTCTTCAAATGCCAGTATCTGAGGATGAGGAGGTTCATCTGCCTGTGTGTTCCTGAATCCCGATCCAGAATCCAGTTCCTGTCCATCACTGAGTCTAGTCTGGGACTTTCCCAGACTGTGCCTGACAGTGATGTGATTGTTATCCTGGGAGTTTGATACAGGTTTACATATATTAATATATTTCATTATTTTCTTATTAATATAATTATATTTTATTTTTTATTAATGTTTTATTAATATTTCAATAAAGTATTTTAGTTTATTTTCAACACCTAAATCTTTTTCTCCCTCTCATTTTTCTCTCACTTGGGAGATAAGTTACAGAGCATCTGTTGTTTGTTTTAGTGGCCAGTCCAGCTCAAATCATGACAATCAACCAACATTGTGCTCTTATTTTGCATAAGATGAACTCACAAACGAAATAAGATTAAATGTACAGGTGCATTAGGAGGAGCATGGCCAGTGGATCAAAGAAGATTATTGTCATTGCTATTTCCCTCTGCTTGTCATTGGTGAGATTGCATCTGAAATTCCTCCAATTTAGGCCCACATTTCAAGAAGATGTTGAGAAAACATAAGAGTGTCCAGTGGAGCACTGCCAAGATGGGCAGGGATCTGGGGAAGAAACAAAGTTGAGAACTGTCATGACTGTTGATAAATGTGTAGCTCTATACAATGGGATGATACCGCATCCATGCACATGGTTTCATTATCTTCATGTGCTTACAGCATATATTTGAACAGCTTTTTTATATTGTTGACCTGGTTTTTGGGGATAACCATTTTCACAGTCAGATTATTACACAGAAATTCATCCAGTATGACCTTTCATGCCTTTCCCAGATGATCCCAGCTGGGCAGCAGTAAGCCTCAAAGATAATATGAATAGGGACGTTCATTTCTGAAAATGTTTTAAGATATGCAAACTCATATAGAGATTGCTCAAGTTATGTTTTGAATCTTTACTTTGCACTGCACATAGCTAAGATGTCTTATTTTAAGTAAAATCATTGATTTTCACGTAGTGACAAATGATACCAGCAACTGGGACCTTTACTGCCTGTCTTAATTTAGTCTTTTTCTGTCTCTGCGTGTATAATTTTTCATTTATAGTGATGTGCTACAAGGATATGCAGATGGCTGCTTCTAGAAAATCACGTAAGAAGGTATCTGACATTACAGTTAGTGCCTTCAATTCAGTGTAAGAATTTTTTTTTTTTTCATAAGCATGAAACTGCATCAACAAAACAGTGACCTGGTTTGGTTAAAAAAACAAATCTAGCTGTACAGACCTCTTTGCAAAATCTGGATCTTACCTTTACCATATGGATAGTGTATATAAAAGAAAATAGCATCGCCATGCCGAGTGGCCTACTTTGCAGTGTGCCTGGATACCGAAAGGGCTCAGCCGTGCCACTTGGATACTGTGATTCTCTTCTCATTGGAGTGAATGATCTTGGCATGCGATGTGTAGATGATAACTATAGACTCTATAGTCATGGCTGCATCATTTGGACCACTAATTGTGTCACTGCCTGAGCGGGCACCAAATTCAGCTCTAAGCGGTCTGCAAGCCACGTTAAGACTCACTGCACATCTTGCACTTAGGTCTATATATTTCTTCTTCCCTTATCATTAGTCATTATGTATTCAGTGGCTATTACGGACATAATGCTCATCTCTCCTCTTCTTGTCTGAACATCTTGTTCTCTCTATAAGGTTCCAGACCTGTTGGGAAATCAGCCAGGGATGCTGAAGCTTTCCCTTTTGGAATTTAATGCACTGTGGTAAATTTGTGCAGCCTGCAGACAGCCCCAAATGGGACCTCAGCATTTTAGAGGCTTATAAAAATAGGGTGGCTAGTTTTCCTTCACAAGTCATGACAGCAAAGTGTCAGTGTAATCAAAGGGAGGTGGTTTCTCACTCCTACAGGAGCCTTGAGTACACCTGACTTTGATTTTCAGCACACAGCACCCACTTGCCTTCCCTTCTTTCTATTATGTTGATGAGTCTGAGGGTACTTCAGGAAGCAGCCTGGTTCCAGGGAGTTAACAATTTACTGGGCCTCTTCACACAGAAGCACGTCTTGGTGCTGCTCTGCTCAGTTACTTGGAGACACTTCTGCCATGGCTGTCTGCGAGACAGTTGGAGATATGTGTGAAAAAGCACATTGATTATTCTTCTGCAGCAATTTGGTTAATTGTAAGATAAATTTAGTGTAAGGTCTGGGGAAAATATAATCATATCAGTGATTCTGGAAAAGAAGGCAGTTCTAAAATCTGAAAGACAAATATCAGCTTAAAAGGTTTGAAGCCAGTTCTTTGTAACAAGGGATTAGAAACACATATATTAGTTCCTTGGTTTTGATTTTGTTCTCTCTGTATTCTAAAAAGCTAGAAGAAATGACATTGACTATGGATGAGAGGAAAGAGCATAGATTATTATTTAAACTACAAAGTAATGAATTTAAGGAGAACTTCTTAACCAATGGAGACCAGCTGATTGAATCACCCGACACTGCTTTGAAAATGTAGTTAAAAATTGACAAGCACCTAGGAGTGTAATACTGAGACAGGAAGAGACCTTTAAACAGTTTCTTTCTTTCAGGATCTTAAATAATAAATAAAATGAAAAATTTATTTTAGAAAATTGCTATTCCTGAAGCAGCATACATTAATGAAGTCTGCCTGCTGATTTTGATTTATACTACTCAAAACCATAATCAAATAAAGAGGCAATAGGGAGGTCTTATATCCAAGGAGACTAGACCCTTTAGTTAGTCCAAAATGTATAATTTGTTCTGTTGGAAACTAGGTCTAGTAAAGCCAGTATGATCAGGGTATTGGTCATACAATTTAAAAGCAGACAAGAACACACTTGGCACATGATTGTAAACTAAATAGCATTTTAATATACATGTTTAAAAATATATATAATTGTCTAGAATAACAGGTTTTGAGACAGGAGCTTCTGATAGGGATGTCACTGTACATAAATCTAGGTCTCTATATGTCTCACAACGTAAAACAGCTAAACATAGGTTCCACTTCCCTGCCTTTGGCAGACAGCCCTAGTCTCACTGGCGATGCAGAGGCTGTATCCCACACCATGAAGAGGCCTATTTCGTGAGAGGTCATTTATGTCAGATTGTCTTGTTCCTATTTTCAATAAAAGGGAGAAAAGGGGTTAAGAAACAGAGCCTATTTTTTAAGAATTTATTTTGAATTCAAGTATTCACAAGCTATAATGTGCTTACTTCACCAAAAGGATCCTTTTTAGTTTTGGGGAAAGAACTCCAAAAGGCAATTTGGTTAACTTTGCCAATACTGTCAGGTAACTTCAACCCTGAAGGAAGGAACCCAACTTCCAGCTCATGGTATCCAGCTCATATGCCCTGTATCTATAGCGTTTGCTCCTCTGTTCTCTTTCGGGGTGAACCAACTGGACTCCATAAGATAAAATCCACTGCAGTTCTGGGGATATTTTGCTCCTGTGATTTCTTGCAACCAGAGATATTGCTAGGACTGCAGCTGGATCCCAGTAGGCTTTCGTCCTCAATCTCTCCCACACATCCTCCAGCCATACCACAGGGCACACAACAGAGACCCAGTACCCATCCTACTGAAGAGAGGAGTTGCTGTGAGGGGCTGCCCTGTTCGGGATGAATATGAGTCAAGTAGGGGACCTGTGGACAGGCTTTTAAAGACAGAAATATTAAAGGGTCTGGAAATCTAGCTACAAACATCAAACTGCTCATCAACATTGCACCTCTGAAAGGGAAGTGAAGTGTACACTAAGAAGTGCTTATCTTCCCATCCGTGGAAATTTTGTCCCTAGAATCATAATTACAGAAATGAGCTCAATACAGCTACTGAACTCACTATGGGTAAAGTGAGAATGTTGTTTCTGGAGGCGATAATTACAATTATTGTGTATCTGATTTCTGGGGTCATGATCTTGTCGTGTACACAGAATCAGTTTAGTTATCATCTACTGGGAGATAAAGTCTCAAGGAGAAAGTCAATACAGGTCCAGTTCTGAATGTAGCTGAACATCTGTCCTCTGCATCGCTACCAAGTAAGTGATTGTCACTGAGACTTTGAGTGTTAGTGAAGTTCCATTATGTATATATATGAAAGAGTGAATTGCATTTTTTAAAATCAGGTTCACTAGTATAGGTTCATTTGAAGGAAGTTGTCATATGTACAGGCCTGCTGATGGAATAGCAGGCTCCAAATAGAAATCACAAAGAACATTGAAGGAATGAGTGATTTAGCTTACTGAACATAAAAGAAAAAAAAGTAAAAATAGAGGGACAAATGGTGCAAAATATTGGTTATAAGGTAAAAACCAAGCACCTCATTCAGGGTTCAATGTGTCAAAGGGTGATGATCAGTAATAGAGATGGAAGTGAGAGCCATAATCAGTGTGAAAAGGGCATTGTGCAGAAATTCCAAAGTGATGACACAGAGTCAAAACTCAAATCAGAGTAAAGCAAGGAACTACACCAAAAAAATGGAGAAGTTTATGATGTTATGGACATATTGCAAAAGTAAATTAAGAGTTAAATATATGCAGACTAGTGCAGAGGAGAGAATGTTGAAAAGGAAAGTTGGACCAGTCTGGAAAATGCAGAAATGTAAAGGGAAGGAAGGGCTGGATTTCTAAAAGATGAGTAGATTTATGAAGATGGAAATGAAGGTATGAATGTGAGAGGAAAGGAACAAGGAGGATTAACTTTGACTTTGCAGTCTACTTTCGGTGACTGGTGAAAGAAAGGAAGAAATACTGAAAAATAACTTCTTCTGAAGTTCATTTTTAGACTTTCTATTTTAATGATTTGAAAAAGTTAGAAAGGTAATCTGAGGAGAGACAATAATGTGAATCTTGATTAAAGGCAGAGTGATGACAGAAGTCAAGTTGACAGAAGACAGTGGCTGAATGCAAAACTCATTGTTTTCTGAGTTCTGCCTCGCTCTGCTTTGCATACACAAAATATAAAAGTAGTGTTAACTGCAAAGCCATAGTTTGGGTTTGTCTTATCAGTGCTATGATTCTAGAATATCAGAAATCATCAAGGTTATATAAATATTTAAAGCAGTTTTAGAATGCCCATTCCTCCTAGACATAATGTGTGTTTATTTATTTATTACTAACTAAACAAGAAATAGCATGGCGTCATTGCTGAGGAAGGCTTTGGCAACCAGTCCAGTGTTTAGTCAGGTTCAGATTATGTTCATGTAGCTTCTGAAAGTGACTGATGGTGTCATCCTAGGATGACATCCTAGGTGTCATCCTAGGAAAGAGAAGGAAAGAGAGGCCTAATTTTTGATGCTGCTCCAGCTGCTGGAGGGAGACAAGGCAATTCTGCAATGTATGTCCTCTCCAGCCACTGTGAGGTTGTTCTCATCTACTGTTCTGTTATTGCCTTATTTTATTTCAGGGATGAGCTTCTGTAGTGGATAAATTGATTCCTACATGAACTGTGAATGTAGAGCCTTGAGAAACTTCACAAAGTTGAGACATTAAAAAAAAAAATTATCTCTTTTTCTATTGAAAGAAAAATTATAAGGGTGTGTTCCAGGAGCTGGGAAACCTTCATGTGAGTTACTCATGACCACCTACAACAGACAGTCAGAAAGTCTATTCCCAGCTTCTGCTCTCTTTCTGATTTGGTCCCTGCCAGTAGCTATTTCTGCCTCATAATTTCTTCAAAAGGCAAAATGAAGCCACTTAAAAGTCTTAATACTTCTCCTCCACAACAGCTGCTCAGCTAAAACTGCTGAGAGAGAGATCAGGACAAACGGTTGCTTTTTCAGGGGGAGTTCTGCCCTTTAGATGACTGTTTTATGTCTATGTTTTTACATCAGAACTTTAGTAGTGATCACAGAAAACTACCAATTTGCCTTGGGCATATGACATAATCCAAAATAATTTGGGAGGGATATTTTCACAGCACGAACTCCTGAGAGAGCTTGCAGGGCTGCCTTTTCATTGTCATTCCATTAGTGTGAACAGAAGCTGTACTTGTAACTCCCTGTGTAATTCGAGAAACTTCAGTAAGAACCGTAAACAACCTGTCAAGTCTTCCTGACTTTTAAGAAATCTTTTATTCAACTCAGTGAGGTTTCACCTCACAATCTCAGCTGCTGATTTTTCTTTTTGCTAAAAGTGTATGGGGTTATTTTTCTGTAAACAAAATTGAAAAGGCCAATTTTCTTCTGACTAAGCTTGATTAACTTTTTGTCTCTACCCTAGTAAAATTGATTTTCTGTACAAAAAGATTTAACAAATTATATTAATTTAAATACACTCAAAGCCATGATGTTTATTAAAGGTACGGCAAATGAGCCTCTCAGCTTGCAAGATGTAACTACTTAATCACACAGTTCTCTGCTGGACTGCATGCCAAAAGCAAATATATGCTCCGTGAAGTCTATAAAATGTATAATAGTTATTTCCCATTACTCATTATGACTGTAGTTAATGTCAAAAGTTTAGAGGCATTTGTAGGAAGATGCAGAAATCCTGGTGAGAAGTCAATGTGTGCTACGTGCTGTGCCTAGAAGGTGTCAGCACAGCTGACAGGAGTAAGGGGATAATCACAGGCTGGTGCAGGTCCCAGCTGAGGGGGATCCAGCTTCCCAGTCCTTCCCTGAATGTCTCTCTTCTCTCCAAATGTCTGTAAGAATACCTGATGCAGGCTTCTCTGATCCTTTGCAGATGCTTGAAATGGTAAGTGTGAGGAGGAATGAATATTTATTTCCCTTGTCCCAGAGCAACAACCCTTGTGACTCAGAGAAGGTGCTATTTGTGGTTGAGTCAAAGAGCTGAAAGATGGAAAAGATGCTTTTATTATAAGATAAGGTTACACTCTTTCTACTGTGGCCACAAAAATAGTGTCAAAATGATGTTCATGCTTTGGCAGCATTAGGCACTTGACATTGCGATCTTGGAGAAGATATTTAGGATTAGTTTGCCCATTTTTGGTTATTCAGGGCCTTAAACAATTTCACAGTGTCATCTTTATTGGAAGTGGGAGAGTCTTTTTCTTTTTGAAAGGGTGGCTAGGGCTTGCAAAATGAAACCTGAATTGCTTGTGTATTAGCTTGTTAAAGAGATTAAAGTTTCTTATGCAGAGGAATGAATATCTGGGTAGGAAAATGGAAATTTCAATTAGTGCTTAGCCAAATCAGGACCTGTGACTATAACTTGACTCAGTCATATTTCCATTTGTTCTCTCGTTTCAGTGGGATTTAGTCTGATGGGATTTCGATGCTACCTAGGTGTGAGGTTGAAGCTGTAAGCTTTCTTTTATCTGTGAAAACAGACATTTTTCATTTTCTTCTTGAAATAGCAGTTTGAAGCTGTACTGTATGTAATAAAGGGCTTCTTCTTTCTTTTCCAGAGATAGCTAGAGTTCACTACCTTAGGGAGCAACCTCTATGTTTACTTTTTAAACTACTTTGGTATCCTGAAATACAACTTGCTGTGTAACAATGTCAGCTTCTGTTACCGTTAAGTCAGAAGCTTGACAGTTTCACACTTCTAATACTTCTGCTTGTTGTTGCTGCTAAAAAAAAATAGGTGAAATGTCATGAATTTCACACTCAGAGGAGGCTGGACAAATCCTTGCCACTAGATTTGTAAGTGCTCACATAGAACCGACAACATATCTTAAACGCCTTCATCGCAGACAGAGGCTTTGCTTCTTGTCTGACATAGTCAGAAACTGAATCATGCTGGACATGAACATTTTTCACCTACTGGAAATACAGAAAGATCACTAAAATCAGAAGTGACTGTGATTTTATCCATTAAAGATTACCTCACCAGGGTAGAAACTGTTATTTAATGCAAAGCATTAATGCACTTGGAGGTAGGTACTGATACTGTTTAACCATGCTAAGGTGAGAGACGATAAACAAAAGGAATCTCCTTAGGATTCCTTTTCAGGAGACAGACCTGCTGACAAGGTAGCTTGTCTACTGCTATCAATGGAGAGGTCAGGTTGGAAGTGTGTTTCCTGTATTTCATAGAAGTGAAAGGCTGGATCTCAGTAGAGTATTGAATTCTCAGAGTATTGAAGAATGGAGAGATGTATGAAACACGTCTTTGTCTACATCCTACATCAAAGCTCTGGAGGGCACAAAACTGTGAGTTCAGAACTCCTTGAACTCTCACTTGCCACTCCAAGCCACTATCCTTAAATGTTGATGTGCAAAACTATCTTTCTTTCCTACACAATGACACCCTAAGCTTTATCCTATACCAGTACACACAAATCGCTAACAGAATACACCTTATCAATGAAAGAGCAACTGTCCATTCCAACCTCTGGAACACAGGACATGATACAGAATGAATGAAATCGTACCACATAACTCTCTTCATTAGATGGTACTTTTAGCTTTTTCTTATCTATGAAGTGTTTAGACTTTAATTTTTTTTTTTATGGTCATATTTTTCCTCTTTATGAGAAAGAAGATAGAATCAAAGAGAACAATATTCTTCAAAGAATAGGAAGCTGTAATGAGGTTTCTTATAATTCAAGTAACTTATTTGAGTTTTTATATATGCAAACTCATTAAAAGAATTCTCATGTGGAAAAAGCATAAGCAATTTTGGTTTCACAGCTTGCAACTTCTATTTAGTAGGTTTTCATTTCATATATATACATACATTCTTATATATTCATACACACATATATATTCTAAACTATAAGGACATATTGAATGTAGCCACATAAGTTGCGTTAAAATGTGAAGAAATGAAAACTAGGAAAAGAAAAGGAAAAAAAGAAATAAAGATGAACTTTATGTGTGATAGTTCAATGATTTTCCCAAATTCATTTGTGAAAGCCTTTCGAAACCGCAGATTAAGCAAGCATTCGGTGATGAGAGCAGAGAGTGATAGTTTGTATTTGAGGAGAAAGAGTGCAGATTGAAAAAGAAATTGTGCTCATCTATATATGCAACACAATTTGTATGCAGCTATACATACTTTGTAGAAAAGGGCATTTTGATGAATCTATGCATGAAGCTGCTCACATTTGGCAAATGTAGAGAAATATTTAATCTCCAGACTAAACCGTTCCTGAAGAGAACAGTCTGGTACTCAGAAATGAAATTTATCTCTAAATATGGACTCAAATATATTTTATCCAACAAAATGAAGGTTCTGCCATCACAATTAGGGTTTGTTCTGCAGCACTGCTGTTCATGTTCTCTATCAAGGATACTGCAGTTGTTTACCTAGATATTAATTATCTGCACAACTATTAACGCTGTGTTTGTGAGAAGAAAAAAAAAAAGATCATGTTTCAAGTCATGTTCCAATTCCAAAATCTAACTTTTTGACTTTACAACTGTGACAATGCAGGAAATTCTGTGATATAAATAGGTCATTAACTCCAGTTTTTAAAATTGCTGCATCCTGGAATACTCTGGCAGATGAATACAACAATAAAGTGTAAATCCTGAGAATAGGGAGATGAAGATGATGGAGAACAGAAGAGGGAAGATTAAAGTGCTGGAATTCTTTTACCCAACCCTCTATCTCCGGAGGTAGCAGACGGACAGATGTAGAAGGTTCAAAGAAGTAGAGAAAGGTCAGAGAGGCGTGTATTTTCATAATAGATATTTCTTATGTAATTGTGGGAACAATGTAGGGAGAAGGAAACTGATTCCACACAGAAGCTGTGCTCCTGTGGTGAAGACATATGCCCAGCTGTAGGAGGGCCATATGCTCCTTTTTAAGCAGGGGTCATAAACCTCAGAGCCTGGGTATGTTGGTTGTTCAAGTGGGAACGGCTGGGAGAGTAGCTGTTCCTTATTTCATACACATACAAGGAGGAACTACATGGTTTTGGACAGTATTTGTGTACCACTTTGCAGCAGCTGCGTAAGACAAAGCCTATGTGGTATCCTTTCGGAATAAATACCCTAGAAAAATGTCACCTAATTTTTAAGAACTTGATGAAAACACCACATTTGCGAAAATGCACGTGGGTGTTATTTTCAGTCTGTATGTTTCTTAATGTTTTCTAATCTGAAAGGATTCTTTTCAGAACCTTTGCAAAGTCTTAATACTATTTCTCTGAATAATTGAACTTTA
Organism: Scolopax mira; assembly: GCA_004320125.1. Taxonomy (NCBI): domain Eukaryota; kingdom Metazoa; phylum Chordata; class Aves; order Charadriiformes; family Scolopacidae; genus Scolopax; species Scolopax mira. The sequence goes on from BJBW01001016.1 coordinate 87,198, forward strand.
AAAGCAAAGTACTTCCAAGATTTCAGCTCTAGCAAAGAATATTTAAGCTAAGAATTTGGGACGGAGCATTCAGTTTGTTGGTTAGATCTCTCCTTAGCAGATTGTGAAACAAATATATGTAGTTAGAGCTGGACAGGGATAGAGAAAAAACTATTTCCCATATGAGATACTCCATTTTATATTAATGTGTGCAACTGGCATTTGCACAGTACTCTATTAATTTAAATTTTAATAGCATATTGTAAATACTATCATTAATACTAAATCTTGGATTAATATTAATGATCTACTGCTTTCAGAATCTCCATCACTAGCCCCTTAGCAATTCCATCACTTTAGAACAGGGAATGCTGTGAGGGCTTCAAACACATAACAATTACCCTCACTTTAAATCTGAATTAAATTTGAATTATGAGCAGAAAAAGTACAGTGCGTAATGGACAACCAGCAAGGCAAAATTTTTTGCACTTTAAAGATTTTCAATAAGGATCACTAATATTAATGCACTATTAGGAACTGCAAATATTGGTAATTATTTTATAAAAGGACTAAGTATTTTGTTTCAAGGATACTGTAATGATTGCTGAGTTTGGATCTTTAAAAAGATGAGATGTTTTATATTCTTCATGACAATGTTGCTAAGTGTGGTGATGTAATGGTGCTCCATGAAAAATTTCTGTTATACATTAAGTATATTAATTCCTCTGTGTATTTATGACATGCCTAGGATATGCCTACATGGAGAACTTAATCTCTTCTGAACTCCAAAGAGGCTATTCAAGTGCCTTGCATCCACACAAAAAGGTCTCTAGTTTGCTTTAAGGTCTTCAGTGCTCTCTCTCTCATTTTCACTGCTAAACTCATCCTTGGAGACTTGGCCAAGCAGCGAGGTAAACTGCTTTTAAACACGTACTAATAAAATTTTTCCTGCTGTGAGCCTTACCTAGCAGTCTTCTGAAGTCTTAGGGAGCCATATCAGAAGCTTTAATGAGAAGATGCTTCATATATTCTGTATTGTCAAGTTCGCTTTCATTGGCATGGGATTTTGCTAAAGCTAACCCTTGAAAATCCCTGAGAGAAATGACAAATCAAATTGCTTTCAGATTTACTTTGCAGAGTTAAGTCAGAGACCTCTGGTGTTGTGATACATCAGCTCATTTTTAGCACACTAAAGAGAAATTTTTCTAGACTTTAGAATACATTATAAACATTGTTAAGACAGACTTAGTTGAAAATAAATACCTATAAGATATTCAAGGTTATAAGTAGAATGTTACAGAGATGAATGAGGCCTTGACTGTAACAGAAAATACAAGCATAAATCCATATGAAATGCAGGTAGGTAGGATGGTTCTTATATGGTCGCGAGACACTTACAAGACATTATAAAGCAGGAAATGGATGATTAATTTTTCATTAAGCAGGTGGAAACATCATATTTTCCATCAATATCTTTTCTCTCAGCTAAAGAACAGACTATAAGCAAGAAGTTAGCAGTCAGCTAACCTCGCTTCTTGTTGCCAGTTGAAGCACGACATTTTGAAATCAATTCGGAGGTGAAATCATGACACTGAAAAGCAGAACATTTAGCAAAACTTATAATGGAGTGTTATCAGTTTCTTTGTGGGAGCATACCCTGCCCACAGCCGGTGAGGAGTCCCAAGGAGGGGACGTCTCACTCCCACTCTGTGCCTGGTGTCTGCGCAGAGCATCAGAGGCAGCTGAGGCCAGCAAGTGCCACGCAGAAGACTTCCTTCCATATTAGTCCAGGTCTTAGAGTTTGCCCCTTTTAGATATTGGCATAATTTTAGCATTGTTTCTGTGGGGTGACATGCTGTCTTAAAATTCAACAGTAATGATCCAGAAAACTCCTCAGCAGCTTTGAAGTTGTAGGACATAAATTACCTTAACCTGTGTATTGTATTTTAATACAATCTCCTTGTCTGCTCCTGTTGAAGCTCCTGTTCCTCGTAGCAGGGAAAGAAACTCCCAGAAGATACAGATTGCCAGCTCTTCACAAGCAGCCGGTTGATTCCTTTCCTTATAAATTGTGTGTGTCAGTATGTCTCACAAGGAAGGAATAGTCAGCTGTTAAAAAATGAAACAGCAAACAAACAGATGAAGCTATAACATTCACTGTTTGTTTCTCACTGTAGGAAGAACAGAAAATCTTTATTGTCAGGCATGTACGGCTTCAGTTATTTATCAAGGCAATTCAGAAGTGCTGAAAGTACTCCTAATAAATGTCTCTGCAGCAGACATTTATAAAGAACTGTTGAGTAGGACTAATTAGAAAGGAAGAATCTCATTTGCAAAATGTTTCCAGGTCTGATTATTTCTTTTTGTTAAATATGGGGATGTAATTGATGCTTTTTGAGTAATTTCATGGAATATGAGAGAGAGACACCTCATTCTCCAACAACCCCAATCTCTTGTAAGCTATCATGGGCTTACCTGCTTATCACTGAATATCACTGAAATTTTTGGAGTTGGAA